>CM038143.1:131035377-131285116 GCA_021437245.1 Aegilops speltoides | reverse complement strand
ACTTGTTACAGAAATTGTCATGCCAGACTGGCTTCCCGCCAGGCATTTTACACGTTTTCATTATAAATGGATATAATGAATTTACATCGTAATAATACAAATTCTCACCGTAAGGCTTGTACACTCCAATAGGCATATATTGTTACAAGGTTATGCCCAAAGGTCTCAAAAACGCCGGTGCTACATATCAACGCGCCATGACTAAGATCTTCGATGAGATAATACGTAAGATTGTCGTCTTATTGATAATCTAATTATACATGCATTGCAACGAGGTCTCAAGTTGATCACCAAAACATACATCTAGTGGCACATGATATCCCATTGTCACCACAGATAATCACGGCAAGACATACATCAAGTGTTCTCATAAAAGACTCAATCCGATAAGATAACTTCAAAGGGGAAACTCAATTCATCACAAGAGAGTAGAGGGGGAGAAACGTCATAAGATCCAACTACAATAGCAAAGCTCGGGATACATCAAGATCGTGCCATAGAGGAACAAGAGAGAGAACACGAGAGAGAGAGAGAGAGATCAAACACATAGCTACTGGTACATACCCTCAGCCCCGATGGTGAACTACTCCCTCCTCGTCATGGATAGTGCCAGGATGAGGAAGATGGCCACTGGTGATGGGATCCCCCTCCGGCAGGGCGCTGGAACGGGCTCCCGAGAGGTTTTTGGTGTCTACAAAGGCTTGCGGCGGCGAAACTCCTGATCTAGCTTCTGTTCTGGAAGTTTTAGGGTACGTAGGTATATATGGGTGCAGGGGGTACGTCGGTGGACCTCCGAGGGTCTCACGAGGTAGGGGGCACGCCCAGGGGGGCGCCCCCCACCCTTGTGGGCAGCCCGGGAGTCCCCTGACGTGCACTCCAAGCCCATCTGGTTGGTTTCCTTCCAAAATTAACTTCTCTAGTTGATTTCATTCCGTTTTGACTCCGTCTGATATTCCTTTTCCTTGAAACACTGAAATAGGCATAAAACAACAAATCTGGGCTGGGCCTCCGGTTAATAGGTTAGTCCCAAAAATAATATAAAAGTGGATAATAAAGCCCAATATTGCCCAAAACTGTAGATAAAGTAGCATGGAGCAATCAAAAATTATAGATACGTTGACGTATCAAGCATCCCCAAGCTTAATTCCTACTCGTCCTCGAGTAGGTAAATGATAAAAAAGAATCTTTGATGCGGAGTGATACTTTGGCATAATTTCAATGTAATTCTTCTTACTTGTGATATGAATATTTAGATCCGAAAGATTCAAGACAAAAGTTCATATTGACACAAAAATAATAATACCTCAAGCATACTAATCAAAGCAATCATGTCTTCTCAAAATAACATGGCAAAAGAAAGTTCATCCCTACAAAATCATGTAGTTAGGCTATGCTTCATTTTCGTCACACAAAGATGTTCCCAACTTCTATACCCCCGATGACAAGCCAAGCAATTGTTTCATACTTAAATAATCTCAAACTTTCTCAACCTTCACGCAATACATGAGCGTGAGCCATGGATATAGCACTATGGGTGGAATAGAATATGATGATGGGGATTGTGTGGAGAAGACAAAAAAGAGAGAAAGTCTCACATTGACGAGGATAATCAACGGGCTATGGAGATGCCCATCAATTGATGTCAACATGAGGAGTAGGGATTGCCATGCAACGGATGCACTAGAGCTATGAATGCTCAACAAAAGAAAACTAGTGGGTGTGCATCCAACTTGCTTGCTCATGAAGACCTAGGGCATTTGAGGAAGCCCATCGTAGGAATATACAAGCCAAGTTCTATAATGAAAAATTCCCAATAGTATAAAAAGACAACTTATGAGACTCACTACATGAGGAACAAGGTGCTACTTTGAAGCACAATATATGAGACTCACTTCATGAAGAACAAGGTGCTACTTTGAAGCACAAGTGTGGAAAAAGAGATAGTAGCATTGCCCTTTATTTTTTTATTTTTTTTGGGCCTTTCTTTTTTTTGGCCTTTCTCCTTTTTTTGGGCC
Organism: Aegilops speltoides; assembly: GCA_021437245.1. Taxonomy (NCBI): domain Eukaryota; kingdom Viridiplantae; phylum Streptophyta; class Magnoliopsida; order Poales; family Poaceae; genus Aegilops; species Aegilops speltoides. Next base: position 131,283,101 of record CM038143.1, on the reverse strand, counting down.
TTTCTTTTTTTTCTTTTTTTGGCCTTTCTTCTTCTTCATTTTTTGGGCAATGCTCTAATAATGATGATCATCACACTTCTATTGATTACAACATAAGGATTACAACTCGAAACATAGAACAAGATATGACTCTATATGAATGCCTCCGGCGGTGTACCGGGATGGTGCAATGAATCAAGAGTGACATGTATGAAAAATAATGCATGGTGGCTTTGCCACAAATACGATGTCAACTACATGATCATGCAATGGCAATATGACACAAGTAATGTATCTCATGATGATGATGGTGGAAGTTGCATGGCAATATATCTCGGAATGGCTATGGAAATGCCATAATAGGTAGGTATGGTGGCTGTTTTGAGGAAGATATAAGGAGGTTTATGTGTGACAGAGCGTATCGTATCACGGGGTTTGGATGCACCGGCGAAGTTTGCACCAACTCTCAAGGTGAGAAATGGCAATGCACGGTACCGAAGAGGCTAGCAATGGCAGAGAGGTAAGAGTGCGTATAATCCATGGACTCAACATTAGTCAAAAGAACTCATATACTTATTGCAAAAATTTAGAAGTCATCAAAAATCAAGTACTACGCGCATGCTCCTAGGGGGATAGATTGGTAGGAAAAGACCATCGCTCGTCCCCGACCGCCACTCATAAGGATGCACAAGCCAAGTACACTTCATGTTTCAAATTTGTTACACAACTTTAACCATATGTGCATGCTACGGGACTTGCTAACTTCAGCACAAGCATTCTTTAAATTCATAATCACCCAACTAGCACGACTTTGATATTATCACCTCCATATCTCAAAACAATTGTCAAGCATCAAACTTATCTTAGTATTCAACGCACTCAAAAGAAAGTTTCACATATCTTGAACACCAAGTATATTAACATTAAGCAAATTACCATGCTATTAACGACTCTCAAAATAATCTAAGTGAAGCATGAGAGTTCATCTATTTCTTCAAAATAAAACTACCACCATGCTCTAAAAGGTATAAGTGAAGCACTAGAGCAAAAACTATCAAGCTCAAAAGATATAAGTGAAGCACAAAGAGTATTCTAACAAATTCCAATTCATGTAAGGCTCTCTCTCATTAAAGAATTTCAGATCTTGATACTTTATTCGAACAGCAAGCAAAGCTAAAGAAAAAATTGCAAGGATAGCACAACTCATGTGAAGAAGCAAAAACTTAGGCTCAACCGATAGTAACCGATAGTTGTTGAAGAAGAAAGGTGGGATGCCTACCGGGGCATCCCCAAGCTTAGATGCTTGAGACTTCTTGAAATATTATCTTGGGGTGCCTTGGGCATCCCCAAGCTTGAACTTTTGTGTCTCCTTAATTCATCTCATATCATGGTTTCTCTTTTTATCAAAAGCTTCATTCACAACAAACTCAACAAGAACTCGTGAGATAGGTTAGTATAAACCAATGCATAACCTTATCATTTTCTACTGTAACAAATCGCTAAAATTATTATTCAACATTGAATACTAAATGCCTCTGCATATTTAATACTCCTATCCTCAAATAGAATCATTAAACAAACAAACATATGCAAACAATGCAAACATAACAGCAATCTGCCAAAACAGTACAGTCTGTAATGAATGCAGGAGTATCCATACTTTCCTAACTCCAAAAATTATGAACTAAAATTCACACTGTAATAAATTTATCATAGCTCAATATGCAAAAAGATTCAACATTATACCACTCTCTGACTTTTCTAGGGAATTTTTGAAACAGCGGTAAACTTTGTGTTTTCAAACAGCAACATGTATACTAGCAAAATAAGCATGGCAAAGGTTATCCTTGACTTCTTTATTGAAACTAAAGATGCAAAACATTAATCTAATTAACAGAAAGCAAATACTAACAAAAGAAAATGACGCTCCAAGCAAAACACATATCATGTGGTGAATAAAAATATAGCTCCAAGTAAAGTTACCGATGAACGAAGACGAAAGAGGGGATGCCTTCCGGGGCATCCCCAAGCTTAGGCTCTTGGTTGTCCTTGAATATTACCTTGGGGTGCCTTGGGAATCCCCAAGCTTAGGCTCTTACCACTCCTTATTCCATAGTCCATCGAATCTTTACCCAAAACATGATAACTTCAACCACACAAAACTCAACACAAAACTCGTAAGCTCCGTTAGTATAAGAAAATAAAACCACCACTTAGGTACTGTAATGAACTCATTCTAAATTCATATTGGTGTAATATCTACTGTACTCCAACTTATCTATGGTTCATACCCTCCGATAATACTCATAGATTCATCAAAATAAGCAAACAACACATAGAAAACAGAATCTGTCAAAAACAGAACAGTCCGTAGTAATCTGTATAAAACGTATACTTCTGGAACCCCAAAAATTATGAAATAAATTGCTGGACCTGAGTAATTTGTCTATTAATCATCTTCAAAAAGAATAAACCTAAAATCACTCTCCAGTAAAAAATGTCAGCTAATCTCGTGAGCGCTAATTTTCTGTTTTCACAGCAAGATCATATAAACTTCACCCAAGTCTTCCCAAAGGTTTTACTTGGCACTTTATTGAAACAAAAGCTATAAAACATGATTAATAAAGTAGCATAATCATGTGGACACACAAAAACAGTAAGGGTAAATATTGGGTTGTCTCCCAACAAGTGCTTTTCTTTAATGCCTTTCTAGCTAGGCATGATGATGATAATGATGCTCACATAAAAGATAAGAATTGAAACATAACGGGAGCATCATGAAGCATATGACTAGCACATTTAAGTCTAACCCACTTCCTATGCATAGGGATTTTGTGAGCAAACAACTTATGGGAACAATAATCAACTAGCATAGGATGGCACAACAAGCATAACTTCAAGATTTTAAGCACATAGAGAGGAAACTTGACATTATTGCAATTCCTACAAGCATATGTTCCTCCCTCATAATAATTGTCAGTAGCATCATGAATGAATTCAACAATATAACCAGCACCTAAAACATTCTTTTCATGATCTACTAGCATAGAAATTTTACTACTCTCCTCATAAGCACACTTCTTCTTTATGGCATACGTATCATCACAATAATCATCATAGGTAGGAGGCATGCTATCATCATAGTAAATTTGCTCATCAAAGCTTGGGGGACAAAATATATCATATTCATCAAACATAGCTTCCCCAAGCTTGTGGCTTTGCATATCATTAGCATCATTGATATTCAAGGAATTCATACTAACAACATTGCAATCATGCTCATCATATAAAAACATTCTATAGATTTCTTCTTCTAGCACTTGAGCACAATTTTCCTTTCCATCATACTCACGAATGATATTAAAAAGACGAAGCGTATGAGACAAAATCAACTCCATTTTTTTTGTAGTTTTCTTTTATAAACTAGACTAGTGCTAAAACAAGAAACAAAAAGATTCAATTGCAAGATCTAAAGATATACCTTCACTTACCTAGCCTCCCTGGCAACGATGCCAGAAAAGAGCTTAGTGACGGAGTGTGAGTACCCTTTACCTAGCCTCCCCGGCAACGGCGCCAGAAAAGAGCTTGATTTCTACTACACAACCTTCTTCTTGTAGACGTTGTTGGGCCTGCAAGTGCACAGGTTTGTAGGACAGTAGCAAATTTCCCTCAAGTGGATGACCTAAGGTTTATCAATCCGTAGGAGGCGTATGATGAAGATGGTCTCTCTCAAACAACCCTGCAACCAAATAACAAAAAGTCTCTTGTGTCCCCAACACACCCAATACAATGGAAAATTGTATAGGTGCACTAGTTAATGAAGAGATGGTGATACAAGTGCAAAATAGATAGTAGATATAGGTTTTTGTAATCTGAAATAATAAAAACAGCAAGGTAACAAGCGGTAAAAGTGAGCGTAAACGGTATTGCAATGATAGGAAGCAGGGCCTAGGGTTCATAGTTTCACTAGTGTAAGTTCTCTCAACAATAATAACATAGATAGAACATATGACAAGCCCTCAACATGCAACAAAGAGTCACTCCAAAGCCACTAATAGCGGAGAACAAATGTAGAGATTATGGTCGGGTACGAAACCACCACAAAGCTATTCTTTCGGATCGATCTATAGAAGAGTTCGTACTAGAATAACACCTAAAGATACAAATCAACCAAATCCCTAATGTCACCTAGATACTCCATTGTCACCTCAAGTATCCGTGGGCATGATTATACGATATGCATCACACAATCTCAGATTCATCCAACCAACATAAAAGTACTTCAAAGAGTGCCCCAAAGTTTCTACCGGGGAGTCAAGAACGTGTACCAACCCCTATGCATAGGTTCCCAAGTGTCACGAAACCCGCAAGTTGATCACCAAAACATACATCAAGTGGATCAATAGGATAACCCATTGTCACCACGGTTATCCCACGCAACACATACATCAAGTGTTCATAAAAGACTCAATCCATTAACATAACTTCAAAAGGGGAACTCAATTCATCACAAGAGAGTAGAGGGGGAGAAACATCATAAGATCCAACTACAGTAGCAAAGCTCGGGATACATCAAGATCGTGCCATAGATGGAACACGAGAGAGAACACGAGAGAGAGAGATCAAACACATAGCTACTTGTACATACCTTCAGCCCCAAGGGTGAACTACTCCCTCCTCGTCATGGATAGCGCCGGGATGATGAAGATGGCCACCGGTGATGGGATCCCCCTCGGCAGTGCTTGAAAGCAGTGTCGATTGGGTTTTGGTGGCTACAGAGGCTTGCGGCGGCGGAACTCCCGATCTATCTTCTGTTCTGGAAGTTTTAGGGTACGTGTGTATATATGGGTGCAGGGGGTTCGTCGGTGGACCTCCAGGGGGCTCACGAGGTAGGGGGGCACGCCCAGGGGGGAGGGGCGCGCCCCCACCCTCGTGGGTAGCCCGGGGATCCCCTGACGTGCACTCCAAGCCCATCTGGTTGGTTTCCTTCCAAAATTAACTTCTCTAGTTGATTTTGTTCTGTTTTGACTCCGTCTGATATTCCTTTTCCTCGAAACACTGAAACAGGCATAAAATAGGAAATCTGGGCTGGGCCTCCGGTTAATAGGTTAGTCCCAAAAATAATATAAAAGTGGATAATAAAGCCCAATATTGCCTAAAACAGTAGATAAAGTAGCATGGAGCAATAAAAAATTATAGATACGTTGGAGACGTATCACGGAGCCATAAAATGACTTTTCCACCGCCGCAACCTTCTGTACCCGTGAGATCCCATCTTGGGGCCTTTTTCGACGATCTACCGGAGGGGGAATTGACCATGGAGGGCTTCTACATCAACACCATTGCCTCTCCGATGAAGCGTGAGTAGTTTACCACAGACCTTCGGGTCCATAGTTATTAGCTGGATGGCTTCTTCTCTCTCTTTGATTCTCAATACAAAGTTCTCCTCGATGTTCTTGGAGATCTCTTCGATGTAATACTCTTTTGCGGTGCGTTTGCCAAGATCCGATGAATTCTGGATTTATGAACAAGTTTATCTATGAATATTATTTGGTTCTTCTCTGAATTCTTATATGCATGATTTGATATCTTTGCAAGTCTCTTCGAATTATCGGTTTAGTTTGGCCTACTAGATTGATCTTTCTTGCAATGGAAGAAGTGCTTAGCTTTGGGTTCAATCTTGCGGTGTCGTTTCCCAGTGACAGTAGGGGCAGCAAGGCACGTATTCTATTGTTGCCATCGAGGATAAAAAGATGGGGTTTCTATCATATTGCTTGAGTTTATCCCTCTACATCATGTCATCTTGCTTACTGCGTTACTCCATTCTTATGAACTTAATACTCTAGATGCATGCTGGATAGCGGTCGATGTGTGGATTAATAGTAGTAGATGCAGAATCATTTCGTTCTACTTGACATGGACGTGATGTCTATATTCATGATCATTGCCTTAGATATCTTCATAACTATGCGCTTTTCTATCAATTGCTCGTCGGTAGTTTGTTCACCCACCATAATACAAGCTATCTTGAGAGAAGCCACTAGTGAAACATATGGCCCCCGGGTCTATTTTACATCATATTAGTTTCTCGTCAACTTGCGAATTTCTGTTGCCGTTCTTTTATTTTGTAATCTTTACTTTCCAATCTATACAACAAAAATACCAAAAATATTTACTTTACTATCTCTATTAGATCTCACTTTTGCGAGTGACCATGAAGGGATTGACAACCCCTTTATCGCGTTGGTTGCAAGGTTCTTGATTGTTTGTGCAGGTACTAGGTGACTTGTGCATTGTCTCCTACTAGATTGATACCTTGGTTCTCAAAACTGAGGGAAATACTTATGCTACTTTGCTGCATCACCCTTTCCTCTTCAAGGGAAAACCAACACATGCTCAAGAGGTAGCATCAGCCTGCTATCATTATTTTTGGATCCATCCACTAGTTGTTATCATCACTCTAGATTTCTGCATGCTCTCCTTACATAATCTCACTATAATTTTTTCGTATGCATGTCAGATATTGTACACAATAATGCTGAACATGTAGAGAAAAAGAGAAGAGTTTTGCGTGGCAATACAATGTCATGCAGACATCGCTCCATGGTGGGTTCCAAAATAATTCTCCATGAAGTTTCAGGACTTTTGGAGTTGTGGAGAATAGGTCTCTCAGATTTGCTCCTTTTCCAGTCCAGAATTCCAGCTGCCGGCATTCTCCCTCTTCATGTAAATCTTGTAAAATAAGAGAGAAAAGGCATATGTATTGTGCTATAATATGTAATAACAGCCAATAATGCAATAATTATCAATATAAAAGCATGATGCGAAATGGCCGTATCAACTCCCCAAGCTTAGACCTCGCTTGTCCTCAAGCGAAAGCCGATATGAAAAATATGTCCACATGCTTAGAGATAGAGGTGTCGATAAAATAAAATGCATACATGAGGGCATCATGATCATCTTTAGAACAACAACATATATTGTCATATAATTTCTTATGCTAAAGTAACAATTCGCCCACAAGGTAATGTATGAATTAGAAACTTCATTGAAAACTAACAAACTATGATCTCAGTCATTGAAGCAATTGCAATTTATCATAACATCAGAAAGAGTCAATACAAGAGCTTTTCAGCAAGTCCACATACTCAACTATCATTTAATCTTTCACAATTGCTAACACTCACGCCATACTTATGAGTTCAAAGCTTCAATCGAACACAGAGAAAGATATGGGCTTATAGTTTCGCCTCCCAACCTTTTACATCGAGGGTAATGCCAACAATAATACTTTATGATAACCTACATCCTAGTGGATATATATATACACACACACACACACACACACACACACACACACACACACACACACACACACACATATATATATATATATATATATGGATCTTTCTCCAACACATAGTGTTTGCCAAAAAGAAAAAGTATAAAAAGGAAATGTGAAGATCACCATGACTCTTGTATAAGGGTAGAAAGTAAAAGTAACACATAGGCCCTTCGCAGAGGGAAGCAGAGGTTGTCATGCGCTTTTATGGTTGGATGCATAAAATCTTAATGCAAAAGAACGTCACTTTATATTGCCGCTTGTGATAGATAACTTTATTATGCAGTCTGTCGCTTTTATTTCTTCCATATCACAAGTTCGTATAAAGCTTATTTTCTTCACACTAATAGATCATACATATCTAGAGAGCAATTTTTATTGCTTGCACCGATGACAACTTACTTGAAGGATCTTACTCAATCCATAGGTAGGTATGGTGGACTCTCATGGCAAAACTGGTTTAAGGGATATTTGGAAGCACAAGTAGTATCTCTACTTGGTGCAAAGGATTTGGCTAGCATAAGAGAGAAAGGCAAGCTCAACATGTTAGAAGTTCCATGACAATATAACTTCTATTCAGATATAAGAAAACATAACCCATTATGTTGTCTTCCTTGTCCAACATCAACCTTTTGGCATGCATATTTTAATGAAATCTCACAATTACAAAAGATGCTCAAGATAGTATATTAATATGTGAAGCCTCTCTTTCTTTATTACTTCCTATTAATTGCAACAATGACCAAAACTATGTTTGTCAACTCTCAACAAATTTTATTCATCATACTCTTTATATGTGAAGTTATCACTCTCCATAAGATCATTATATGATCTTTTTATTTCTTTTTATACTTCTTCATATTTAATTCCCTCAAGATCATAGCAAGAAAGCAAAGCCCTCCACTCAAAACTACTCTTTATTATATATAACTCACAAACTCGATTACATAGATAGATCTCAAAAGAAAACTCAAAGCTAGATCATACTAAAGACTTTATTCTACTAGATCAAGATATAACCAAAAGGATTGAACTAAGAATAACGATATAGGTAAAGGTGTGTTGGTGATACGATACCGGGGCACCTCCCCCGAGCTTGGCAGTCGCAAAGGGGAGTGCCCATACCCATGTATTTATGTCTCTTTCTTTGGAGGTGGTGATGATGGAGTTGTTGCTGGTGTAGGGCCACACTTCAAGCGCAGGAGATACGCCAATCTACGGATGATACTCTGGAGGGCGATGACATGCTCTTGCAACAAAATATTTTCACGAGTGAGATATTTATTTTGCACGTGAATTGTTCTTAAAAGTTTCAATTTTAGTAGGGGTAAGATGATTGTAGTATGGGTGAAAGATGTTTTCTTCTTCTGCTGTCGGAACTTGATCTCCCACGACCTTCTTGATCTTTACAGCCTCGTTGGTTTCCCCGAATTCTTCTTTCTTCATCTCTTTCTTCATCAGCCAAGCATCGTTGTCCGCGTTGTTGGAGGAAGACGACATGATGCCTGGCCTTGAAAACTCTGGCAGAAAACAACCCAAAACGTAAACATGGGATTTTTCCGTGGTACGGTGGTCAAAACCTTCGGGAGATTATATAATGAATTTTTACCGACCAAAACAAGTATTGTGCAAGAAAATGGAGTCCAGAGGGCACACGAGGTGGCGGCAAGGTACAGGGGCGCGCCTAGGGGGGTAGGGCACACCCCCTGCATTGTCGCTTCCTCGTGCACTCTTCAGACTGCTTTTAATTTTCCTAATTTTTAAATATTCCAAAACGGAGAAAAATCGCCATTGGAAACTTTTTTGAGTCGATTTACTTACCGTACCACATACCTATTCCTTTTCGGAGTCTGAAATGTTCTGGAAAGTGTCCCTTATGTATTCCTCCCGTGTTATGGTATTAATTATATTGGTCCCAACATTTATGGGAGTGCCTAAGATATAATGTTTTATTCTTTGACTGTTTACCACCTTCGGATTTGTGCCTTTTGTTGATTTTTATGGCACCGGAACGATAGACCTCCTCGATAATGCAAGGACCTTCCCATTTACAGAGAAGCTTTCCTGCAAAAAAATTAAACGAGAGTTGTATAGCAAAACATGATCACCTACATTAAACTTACGCTTTTGTATCCTTTTGTCATGCCATCTTTTAACCTTTTCTTTAAACAACTTGGCATTCTCATAGGCTTGGGTTCTCCATTCATCAAGCGAGCTTATGTCAAATAACCTCTTCTCACTCGCAAGTTTGAAATCATAATTGAGCTCTTTGATTGCCCAATAAGCCTTATGTTCTAATTCAAGAGGTAAGTGACATGCTTTTCCATAAACCATTTTATATGGAGACATACCCATAGGGTTTTTATAAGCAGTTCTATAAGCCCATAATGCATCGACAAGTTTATTAGACCAATTCTTTCTAGATCTATTAATTGTCTTTTGCAAAATCAATTTAAAATCTCTATTGCTCAATTCTACTTGATCGCTAGACTAAGGGTGATATGGAGATGTAATTCTATGGTTGACATCATATTTACCAAGCATTTTACAGAAAGCACCCTGAATAAAATGTGAACCACCATCAGTCATCAAATATCTAGGGACTCCAAACCTCGAAAAAATAACTTCTTTAAGCATCTTAATAGAAGTGTTATGATCAGCACTACTAGTTGGAATAGCTTCTACCCACTTAGTCATGTAACCAATAGCAACTAAAATATGTGTATACCCATTAGAGGAAGGAAAAGGTCTCATATAATCAAAGCCCCAAACATCAAATTGTTCAATAACGAGTGAATAATTCATAGGCATTTCCTGACGTCTACTAATATTGCCAATTCTCTGGCATTCATCACAAGACAAGACAAACCTACAAGCATCCTTAAAGAGAGTAGGCCAATAAAAACCAGATTGTAACCTTATGTGCAGTTCTATGCCCAGCGTGGTGTCCCCCGTAGGCCTCAAAGTGACACTTGCATAGGATCTGTTCCTGTTCATGCTCAGGTACACAACATCTAATAACACCATCTACTCCTTCTTTATAAAGGTGTGGGTCATTCCAAAAATAATGTCTTAAATCATAGAAAACCTTTTTCTTTTGCAGGTATGTAAAACTAGGTGGTAAAAATTTAGCAACAATGTAATTAGCCTAATCAGCGTACCAGGGAGTATTATGAGAAGCATTTATGACAACTAATTTCTCATCAGGAAACCTATCATCAATAGGCAGTGGGTCATCAAGAACATTTTCTAACCTAGACAAGTTGTCTGCAATGGGCTTCTCGGCTCCCTTTCTATCAATAATATGCAAATCAAATTCTTGTAACAAGAGAACCCATATAATAAGTCTAGGTTTAGCATCTTTCTTTTTCATAAGGTATTTAATAGCAGCATGCTCAGTGTGAACAGTTACTTTGGAATCAACAATATAAGATCTGAACTTGTCACAAGCAAAAGAAACTGCTAAAAATTCCTTTTCAGTAGTAGCATAATTTCTCTGGTCATTGTCTAGAGTTTTGCTAGCATAATGAATAACATTCAATTTCTTATCAACTCTTTGCCCTAGAACAGCACCAACAACATATTCACTAGCATCGCACATAATTTCAAAGGGTAAGTTCCAATCAGGTGGCTGAACAATAGGTGCAGAAATAAATGCTTTCTTGAGTATTTCAAATGCTTCTACACAATCATCATCAAAAACAAAAGGAACATCTTTTTGCAAGAGAATAGTGAGAGGCCTAGAAATTTTGGAGAAATCTTTAATAAACCTCCTATAGAAACCAACATGACCAAGGAAACTTCTTATACCTTTGATATCTTTAGGACATGACATCTTTTCAATAGCATCTACTTAGCTTTATCAACTTCAATACATCTTTAAGAAATTTTATGCTCCAAGACAATACCTTCATTAACCATAAAGTGGCACTTCTCCCAATTCAAGACAATATTAGTTTCTTCACATCTCTGCAAAAACTCGAACAATGTTGCTTAAGGAATCATCAAAAGAAGTTCCGCAAACGGAGAAATCATCCATGAAAAGCTCAACAATCTTTTCACAAAAGTCAGAGAATATAGCAGTCATACATCTTTGAAAGGTAGCAAGTGCACTGCATAAACCAAAAGGCATACGTCTATAAGAAAAATACCGAAAGGGCAAGTAAAAGTGGTCTTTTCTTGGTCCTCTTTTGACATAGGTATTTGAGAAAAATCAGAATAACCATCTAGAAAGCAAAAATGTGTATGTTTGGACAATCTTTCTAGCATCTGATCAATAAAAGGTAAAGGGTAATGATCTTTCCTAGTAGCTTTGTTTAATTTGCGAAATCAATTACCATTCTATAACCTGTAACAATTCATTCTTATCATTTGGAACAACAGTAATACCTCCCTTCTTAGGGACACAATGAACGGGACTTACCCATCTACTATCGGTAATAGGATAAATTATACCTACCTATAGATGATTTAGTATTTCATTTCTTACCACTTCTTTCATCTTAGGATTTAACCGTCGTTGATGATCAACAACTGGTTTAGCGTCAGGCTCCATATTAATTTTGTGCTGACATAGAGTGGGACTAATGCCCTTAAGATCATCAAGAGTATATCCACTAGCGGCACGGTGCTTCTTCAGAGTTTTCAATAATTTATTTTCTTCATGCTCTGAAAGTTTAGCACTAATAATAACATGATGTATCTTCTTTCCATCAAAATAAGAATATTTCAAAGTATCAGGTAATTGTTTAAGCTCAAACATGGGGTCACCCTTGGGTGGAGGAGGATCTCCAAGGATTTCAACAGGCAAATTGTGTTTCAAAAGAGGCATTTGGTTAAAGAATATTTCATCTAATTCCTTTCTTTCATTCATAAACATATTGTTTTTATGGTCTAGCAAATATTGTTCTAAAGGATCAGTAGGAGGCACGACAACAGAAGCAAGACCAATAATTTCATCCTTACTAGGGATTTCTTTATCATGGGGTTGTCTACAAAATTAGAGAAATTAAAATCATGAGATATATCCTCAAAACTTATAGTAACAATTTCTTTCTCACAGTCTATCTTAGCATTAACAGTGTTCAAGAAAGGTCTACCAAATATAATGGGACAAAAATCATCTTGTGGGGAACCAAGAACAAGAAAATCGCTGGGGTATTTTATTTTCCCACACAAGACTTCAACATCTCTAACAAACCCAATTGGTGATATAGTATCTCTATTGGCAAGCTTAATAGTAACATCAATATCTTCTATCTCGGCAGGTGCAATATCATTCATAATTTCTTGATATAAGGTAAAATGAATTGCACTAACACTAGCACCCACATCACATAAGCTATGCTAACAATGATCTCCTATTTTAACAGAAACAATAGGCATGCCAACAATAGGTCTATGTTTATCTTTAATATCGGGTTTAGCAATTCTAGCAGCTTCATCACAGAAATAAATAACATGCCCATCAATATTATCAACCAAGAGATCTTTAACCATAGAAATACTAGGTTCAACTTTAATTTCTTCAGGGGGGTGTAGGTGTTCTAGTATAACTCTTATGAACCATAGCTGAAGCTTTAGCATGATCCTTTATCCTAACAGGAAAAGGTGGTTTATCAATATAACCACTAGGAACAATAGGATCAACATTATAAGTAACAAATTCTTCTTCAACTTTAATAGGCTCTACTACTTTCACTTCAATGGGAGGATGATATTTAAACCACTTCTCCTTAGGGATATCAACATGAGTAGCAAAAGATTCAGAAAAAGAAGCTACTATCTCAGAGTCAAGTCCATATTTAGTGCTAAATTCACAAAAAGCATCGGTATCCATAAAAGATTTAACACAATCAAACTTACAGCTCGTTTGGCTCCCATCATTTGGGCCGAATTAAGTGGATTTTATTTGCGAGTTCCAAATCTTACTTGTTTGGCTGCCACGGAATGGACCATCTGATTTCATTCTTAAATTCCAGAAAATAGAAACTAGCCTAGCCCCAAATCCCAGGCCCTCACCCGTCATTCTCCGCGATTTCAGCCACTCCCCTCGTCTCGACGCGCTCGTCTCCCTCCCCAGACGCCCACTGTCGGTGTCAAAACCGGTGGATCTCAGGTACGGGGTCCCGAACTGTGCGTTTAGGCGGATGGTAACAGGAGACAAGGGACACGATGTTTTTACCCAGGTTCGGGCCCTCTCGATGGAGGTAAAACCCTACTCCTGCTTGATTGATATTGATGATATGGGTAGTACAAGAGTGGATCTACCACGAGATCAAGGAGGCTAAACCCTAGAAGCTATGGTATGATTGTTGTTCGTCCTATGGACTAAAACCCTCCGTTTTATATAGACACCGGAGAGGGCTAGGGTTACACAGAGTCGGTTACAATGGTAGGAGATCTACATATCCGTATTGCCAAGCTTGCCTTCCACGCCAAGGAAAGTCCCATCCGGACACGGGACGAAGTCTTCAATCTCGTATCTTCACAGTCTTGGAGTCCGGCCAATGATGATAGTTCGCTACCGGACACCCCTAGTCGAGACTCCTCGGTAGCCTCCCGAACCAGCTTCAATGACAACGAGTCCGACGCGCATATTGTCTTCGGCATTGCAAGGCGGGCTCCTCCTCGAATAATTCATAGAAGATTGTGAACACCGGGATAGTGTCCGCTCTGCAAAATAAATTCCACATACCACCGTAGAGAATAATATTTACACAAGTTCAATCTGCCGGCGTATTTAGTGGCGTGACGTCACACCACGCCAAGCCTTTACTCGAATTGTTTTATTATTCCACCTCGGTGCGTTTAGCGGCGCGTTTCCTTGCACGCCTTGTCGAGCAGAGATCATGTCCCCTTATTCCGAGATTCTCATCAATATGGACGTGGGTAACCCAACCGCGCTCGTTGCCCCGCCTCCTCCATCGAAGGCGAGTTCCAAACAGTCACGGGGACGGCTCTTGGTATTCTACCCCTTTATAATGAGACCAAGGCCTGTTCCTTTTCTTCGATCCTCCATCGAATCTGCCCCTCGCCTCGAGTTCCAACACCGAAGGCTCCAGATTCGGGCGCTTCGGACCTTCGACAATGTCCGGCTCCGACCTTCAGGGCCGGTGGATGCCCTCTTCCATCACGGAAGAGGACGTGCTAAAGCTGAGAGACGCCAGGTACCTAACCTATGAGATTTCGCATAGGCTGCCTGCCCAAGGGCAGGTCATTCCCACTCCCGAGCCTGGTGAGAGCGTCGTGTTCGTTTCTCACCTCCGTCGGGGTTTAGGCTTCCCGATGGATCCCTTCGTGAGAGGGCTCATGTTTTACTATGTGCTGGAATTCCATGACTTGGCTCCGGAGTCCATCCTCCATATCTCATCGTTCATTGTTGTCTGCGAAGCCTTCCTCCACACTACCCCTCACTTCGGATTGTGGCTCAAGACCTTCGACGTGGATCCGAAGATGATCGAGGGGCGACTGGCAGAGTGCGGAGGGGCAGTTATAAGCAAGAGGGCCGAGGCTCCATGGCCCGAGGGCTCCTTTCAAGAGGAGCTTGGTTTGTGGCAGCAGGAGTGGTTCTACATCACCGCTCCTAGGGGCACCAGGCAGGTGGCGCCACCCGCCTTTCGCTCGGGCCCTCCACAACGGCTGGCGTCGTGGGTCAACAAAGGGCTTGAGTGGGGGCCGTCCAAGGACGTGCCACTTTTGCAGGCCCGCATTCGAGACCTCCAAGAAAGGGAGATCAATCTGATCGTAGTGGCGCAGGTTATGCTGATTCGGCGCCTTCTACCCTGCAAACGTCGCCCCCTCCGCCTGTGGGAATTTAATCCGGAGGGACCGCGAGCTCTTCAACACTTCATGGGTACGACACCCGTGGAGATGTATAAACTGTTCTTCGGATCACAAGAGATGTGATGTAGGGTGGAACCCTATAGCGTCGATCTTTCACGTTTGGAGTGGATCCTACGGGGAATCACGAAGAACACGCGGAAGCACAAAGGGAAACACGGGGGAAAACGAGAGAGAATCACTCAACCAACAAGGAATCGATCAGACAAGTGCTAGATCACCACACACATAAGAGATCCACAAGATACAAAGTCAACAAAGGTAAGGATACAAAGGAACCGTTCTTCTCCAAGAGGAGGCCTTGATGTTCTTCCCTAGAAGGGGTCTTGAATCCGCTTGGGGGATCTTCTCCGAAGAGGTCGTGATCTCCGAGGAGAGGTATCCAAGTGGATGAGCAAAGGCTCTCACACAAATATGAGCTAATCCAATGCTAAGTCTCATAGTGAGGATATGGGGTCCTATAAATAGACTTGGGGCGAAGGGGTACATGGGCTCAGCCCAACACGCGCACACAGGCGCTGGCGATGATCCGGACGAGGGTCCGGATGATCCGGGCTGGTTCGGATGGTCCGGGTGGAGGCCCGAATGAGCTGGAGGCCCGGTTGGTGGTGGCGAAGGGCCGGATGTCCGGCTGGTGGTCCGGATGTCCGGGCAGGGTCCGGATGATCCGGGACTGGGTCCAGATGATCCGGCTTCAGGCTTGAGCCTCGGGTGTCTTCGGATGAATTAGCCGGATCGTCCGGGCCGGGGTCCGGATCGTCCGGGCTCTGTCCGGATCGTCCGGGCCACCGTCCATATCGTCCGGCCATCCTGGTCCTTGGTGCTTTTTCCCCCTCCGTCTTCATGCATGTCTTCCGCTTCCGGTTCTCCTTGCTTCCTAGCTTCTTCATGGTTAGCTCCTTGGTACCTGAGCATGCATAGCGTTTCCGTTTGAGGTAGTAACCATGTCTCATGTGAATCGAAAGGGAATTGTGAGAGGAGTGATGTCACCTCGGTTTCAAGAGCTCTTGCACGTGCTCGAGTCATAGGTCCTTGTGGGGTTGGATGTGTTGATGTAGATTCCATGGGGATGATGGAAGGATGATCCGCATCATATCCCCTCCCTTCGAAAGGATCCGACCTCGGATCAAGATCTTCATCACCATGGAAAGGCGAGAGGTCTTTGACATTGAAGGTGTCGCTCACGTTGTACTTGTCGCTTGGTAGGTCGAGCTTGTAAGCGTTGTTGTTGTAGCATGCTAACACCTTGAAGGGTCCATCGGCTCGAGGTAGAAGTTTGGACTTGCGTTTGTTGGGGAAGCGTTCCTTGCGAAGGTGTAGCCACACGAGATCGCCTATGTTGAAGATCATTGGTTGCTTGTTGATGTTGAGCTTGGTCGCTAGTCGTTGTACTTGGCGCTCGATGGTGTGTCTTGTATCTTCATGCATCTTCTTGATGTGGCTTGCACGGGCACTTGCGTCGAGGTTGGTGCGCTCTTGTAGAGGAAGAGGTAGAATGTCCAATGGTGACAATGGGTTGAAGCCGTAGACGACCTCAAAGGGGGACTTGCCGGTAGTCGAATGTCTTGCCCGGTTGTAGGCGTACTCAGCGATGGGTAGACATGCTTCCCACTCCTTGATGTTCTTCTTGATCAACACGCGAAGTAGAGTGGAGAGAGTCCGGTTCGTCACCTCCGTTTGGCCGTCGGTTTGAGGATGGTATGCGGATGAGAACAAGAGCTTGATTCCTAGCTTGGCGCAAAGAGTCTTCCAAAAGTAACTCAAGAACTTGACGTCGCGGTCGGAGACGATTGTCTTTGGTACTCCATGGAGGCGCAAGATTTCCCTACAAAAGAGATTTGTAATATGTGAAGCATCGTCTACCTTGTTGCAAGGAATGAAATGTGCCATCTTAGAAAATCGATCCACAAAAACAAACATGGAATCCTTTCCATTTTGAGTTCTAGGCAAACCAAGTACAAAATCCATGCTAATGTCTTCCCAAGGTTGATAAGGAATAGGAAGAGGCATGTAAAGACCATGAGATTGAGCTTTTGACTTAGCTTTGCGGCATGTAGAGCATCGGGTGGTGAATCGTGAGACATCTCGAAACATCTTGGGCCAAAAGTAGTTCTTGGAGAGCGTGGCAAAAGTCTTGTCGCGTCCAAAATGTCCCATGAGTCCGCCTCCATGGGCCTCTTGCAAAAGGAGCAAACGAAGAGAAGACTCGGGAATGCATAGTTTGTTAGCTCTCATAAGATAACCATCCTTGAGGTAATATTGTTCCCAAGATGTATGCGTCAAACATTTAGCATAGTGAGGTGCAAAAGATGGATCATTAGCATACAAATCTTTTATGTGCTCAAAACCAATAACATTCAACTCAAGTTGCGTGACAAGCGTGCATATGCGTGAAAGTGCATCGGCAACTGCGTTTTCCTTACCCTTAATGTACTTGATCACATATGGGAAAGATTCAATAAATTCACTCCATTTGGCATGACGCTTGTTCAATTTAGTTTGACCTTTCAAGTACTTAAGTGCTTCATGATCGGTATGGATGACAAACTCATGAGGTCTAAGATAATGTTCGCAAACATGTAGGACACGCACTAAAGCATACAATTCTTTGTCATATACGGGATAGTTAAGTTGAGCACCGGAGAGTTTTTCACTAAAATAAGCAATTGCTCATTTTTCTTGCATCAAAACTCCGCCAATTCCGGTACCACTTGCATCACAATGAACCTCAAAAGTTTTGTCAAAATTGGGCAAAGCAAGAATTGGAGCATGAGTAAGCAAAGACTTGAGCTCATCAAAAGCGGTTGATTGCAAAGTTCCCCAAACAAAAGGAGCATTTTTCTTACTCAAAGCATGCAAAGGGGCTGCAATAGTGCTAAAGTTTTTCACAAAGCGACGATAAAAACCTGCAAGACCAAGGAAACTTCGCACTTGTTGCAAATTGGTTGGTTGGGGCCAAGTTTTAATTGCTTCAATTTTAGTTTCATCAACATGGACACCCTTGGAAGAGACAACAAAACCCAAGAAAACCACTTTGTCAACGCCAAAAGTGCATTTTTTTCAAGTTGGCATAAAGACTTTCCTTTCTAAGTGTTTGCAAGACAAGCTTAACATGATCAAGATGCTCTTTCATGGTTTTGCTAAACACAAGAATATCATCGAAGTAAACCACAACGAAGACTCCAATGTAAGGTCGAAGTACATGATGCATGAGACGCACAAAAGTTCCGGGTGCTTCCGACAAACCCATAGGCATGACTAACCACTCATATAAGCCAACTTTTGTTTTAAAAGCAGTTTTCCATTCATCACCCTCATGAATGCGGATTTGATAATAGCCACTTTTAAGATCAATTTTTGAGAAAAAGTTGGCTCCACTAAGTTCATCAAGCATATCATCTAAGCGAGGAATGGGATGCCTATAGCGAATGGTGATAGCATTTATAGGTCTACAATCGGAACACAAGCGGAAACTTCCATCGGGCTTAGGCACAAGTATAACGGGAACGGCACAAGGGCTTAAGCTTTCACGTACATGACCGTTGTCGATTAGTTGTTGTACTTGCCGTTGAATCTCCTTGGTTTCTTCGGGATTGACGCGGTATGGAGCTTTGTTTGGAAGTGGCGCTCCGGGGATGAGGTCGATTCGATGCTCAATGCCTCGTAGAGGAGGTAGACCCAGAGGTAGCTCATCGGGGAAAACATCTTGAAATTCCTGCAAAAGAGATTGAAACACCAAAGGTAGCTCGTGAATGGTGTTAGTTTTTGTTTCTCCATCCTTGCACACAAGAACAAAGTGCATCATACTCGATGGGTTCTCACACACTTCTCTCATCTCACTTTTTGTGGCAAATAGTATGAGGTTTTTCTCTCTAGGCGAAGAGGCGCTCAAGTTTGGCTTGTGGCTCTCACTCACTTTTTGGTAGCTCACTTTCTCACTCTTCTCTCTTTGGTTGGTGGCT
Organism: Aegilops speltoides; assembly: GCA_021437245.1. Classification (NCBI taxonomy): domain Eukaryota; kingdom Viridiplantae; phylum Streptophyta; class Magnoliopsida; order Poales; family Poaceae; genus Aegilops; species Aegilops speltoides. Next base: position 131,263,976 of record CM038143.1, on the reverse strand, counting down.
TGTTTGTCGTCTATCACTTGGCTAGGGGACATGTGTCGTAGGACATATTCTTTTCCTTTCATCTTGAAGCTATAGTGGTTTGTACGCCCATTGTGGAAGACACCACGATCGAATTGCCATGGCCGACCAAGGAGGAGGTGGCAAACGGTCATTGGGACCACATCACACTCCAAAGTGTCCTCATATGCACCGATTTTGAAGGATACTTGGACCGTATGCTCAACTCGTATAGTGCCGGAGTCACTTAGCCATTGAACCTTGTAGGGGGTGCGGGTGCTTCTTCTTGACCAATTGAAGCTTGGAGCATAGTTCTTCGCTTGCCAAGTTGTGGCAACTACCTCCATCGATGATGACCTTGACGGATCATCCATTGATGCCGGCCTTTGTGTGGAAGATGTGGCATCGTTGGTCTTCTTCTTGTTGATGTTGAAGTGTCAAGACCTTAGAGACAACAAGAGCGGGGCTCGTATCTTCATCACAAAAGACTTGATCATCTTCATCCTCGTTCACGCGCTGGTGCATGGCCACTTGCTCAATAGCTTCCATTTCATCTTCACTCATTGAGTCGTAGGTTCCATCGTCGTTGAGGATCATGGTGCGCTTGTTGGTGCATTCATAGGACTTGTGGCCTCGGCCGCCGCAAGTGAAACATTTGAAGGAGCTTGTCTTGATGGTCTCATCGGTTGGAGTAGATGATGAAGCACGCTGCTTGAAGTTGCTTGTAGTAGGAGGAAGACGACTTGAACTTGTCGAAGTTTTCTTGTAACTTGACTTGTCGTCGTTGCTTGGAGAAGGCTTGGTTGATGTCGAAGTTGGAGTAGTTGTTGAATCTTGGTTGTTGGAGAAGCCGTGTGTCTTGGAGGAGTATTTTGCATACTTGAAGTCATCTTGCACTTGACGTTCCGCCTTTGTAGCTTGATGCACAAGCTCAATGAGGTTGGAGTAGGGTTGGAAGTCGGCGATCTTCTTGATGGGATGATTGAGTCCATTCAAGAATCGTGCCATTGTTTGCTCATCATCTTCCGTGACATTGGCTCGAATCATGGCAATCTCCATTTCCTTGTAGTATTCTTCAACACTCTTTGTTCCTTGCTTGAGGAGTTGTAGCTTCTTGAAGAGATCGCGGTTGTAGTAGGTTGGCACAAAACGTGCTCACATGACATCCTTCATTTGAGCCCAAGTGGTGATTGGAGATTCACCTCTTGCTTGTCGGCGCTCAAGGACTTGTTCCCACCATATGAGCACATAGTCTTGGAACTCAAGTGAAGCCATAGCGATCTTCTTCTCTTCCTCAAAGTTGTGCAAACGAAAGATTTTGTCGACCTTCAATGCCCATGAGAGGTACTCTTCGAGGTCATTGCTTCCATTGAACTTGGGCATTGTGAATTTGAGTTTGCCATAGCGTTGCTCTTCATTGTGTTGTGGGCGATGGTGATGATGACGCCCTTGACATGGAGGGTAATCATCCTCATGTTGCTCTTGGCGTGGAGGAAGTCCATTATCAACTTGCTCTTGTTACCTTGAGGTTGGGGAGGAGCTTGACGTGCTTGTGAAGGAGCTTGTGGGGCTTGACGTTGCACACACGGATGGTAGTTCCTCTCTTGGATTTCTTCTCGAAGGGCTTCCTCTTGATTGCGCCTTTCGCGATTGCGGTTGGCGATATCTCGACTTGATGCTTGAAGGGCACGTTCCGCCTCAATAGCTTGTGCTTCTCGTTGTTGTTGTTGAGGACGTTGCGCCTCGGTGTCTTGTTGTTGTTGGTGTAGACGCGCTCGTTCTTGTTCTTCTTGGCGACGAAGACGTTGTCGTTCTTGAGCTTGAGCAAACGCTACTTGGTTTGATTGAGGATGAGGAACTTGTTCATTGACTTGCTCTTGTGAATGCTTGTCATGTAGCGGGTTGCGAGATGCATGACGGTCTTGACGCGCGACTCGTCGAAGAGTGTTTGATGACGGTGTACTTGTGCCGGAGAAGGAGTCGTCGGAGTGGCGACTTGAGTGGCTCTGTCTTGAGTATGAGGATGTAGAAGGAGGCCGGTTCACAAACAAGGTGCGGATCTCGTCCATTCTTGCATCGTTCTCTTGCTTGTGCGCTTCAAGCTTGTTGTCGAAGTAGTCTCTTGTACGTTGCTCGGAGAGTCGCAAGTCGGTGGTGAGGTTGTCGATGCGGTCGTTCATTGCTTGTTGCTCTTGATTGAGAGCTCGTTGTGCGCCAAAGAGGTGGCTCTTGGTGGCGTATGATGACATGTCGTCGTCTTGCTCGATGAAGAGTGGGTTTGTAGAAGAACTTGGCCTATCCATCATTTCAAGCAAATTGTGAGTGGTGGAAGGAGAAGAACTAATACCAATGTACCTTTGACCGAAGTTGAAGATGAATCAAGTTCACTCAAATGCGGACAATGAAATAGCACTATTGGTACCGATCCTTGTCGATTCTCACACCTACACAAGTAAAAGCTTTTGGTGGAGCTTGGTTAGGATGGTGGCACAAAATTGATTGCAATCGTTAGCTTGACTCAAAAATGTTGAAGAAGATTCGCAAATTCGCATATGCAACAAGTAGACCAAGCAAGTAGTGGTACACGGAAACACACACATAAATAGATAAATGGGATTGTGCAAACCAAAAGTGAGCCAAAATGTGAAATCCACGAAAATGCTCTTGTTGCACAATACTAGAGAGACGCTAGCACGATTGCACAATAGGCGGATACGGAGCTTGTGCACAACCTACTAGGCAAAAATGCAACGATCTCTATCCCAAGTATGCTATATGTATGGTATTTCGGTGCAATGATCCAAGATGATCTTATATGACAATCTTAATGTAGTATGATGCTATGGTTCTTGCTTATAAGCTCTTTGCTTATCTTTCCTCTTTGCTTAAAAGCTTTAGTGGCTCTTTCTCTTTTGAGCTCTTTTCTTATGCAAACTTCACTAACCAAGATAGCAATTGTGTATGCGATGACAACTTTGTGAAACATAAGTTGATTCCGAGATATGCACCACGATGGTATGTATGATATGGAGTATGCTTACTAATGTGCACAAGTCACGTTGCCGGCAATACTCAATGGCTAGTCTCGATGGGTAAGCAACGCAAAAGATGGTGTATGATGGTTATCAATGCAATTGCAAGGTATGACAAAGATGTCGTCGAAGTTACCGTCCGTAGCGAAGATGAGTAGTCGACGAAAATGAGCGTTAGTTGTTGATGTCGCACCGTGCCTAAATAGCCGAAACACAAAAGGACACGGAAATCTCTCTCAAATTGTCGAACTCAAAGTCGAATGGTAGTACGGAGGTTGTGTCGTGGGGTTTTGGCAGGTGGAAGTGGTGGTGGTTGGGGTGGGGAGGTATGTAGGTGTAGGTGGTGGTGGTGGTGGAGGAGGACTGCAACTCTGTAGTTTCGCCAGAGGAAGCCGGATGATCCGGGCCAGGAGCCGGATGATCCGGGCGCGTCCGGATGATCCGGGTCAGGGTCCGGATGATCCGGGCAGGTCAATCGCGGTCGGGAACTGCTCGGGAAGAACTCGAAAACGGCGAGAAATTCGACGATTCCGCGGATTTTGGATGGATTTCGAGGGGGAGAAGGTGGGGAAAAGCAAGATCCACGAGTTACACACCGAATCCACGGATCAAAATAAAAAAAACATCATCAAAACCAACAAATCACAAAAAAATTTTGGGGTTATTTTTGGTGGGGATTTTCGGATTTAGGATGAAAACAACAAAATCAAGCTAGAAATCACGGGGTAGGGGCTCCAAAAACGTGATCAACGTGGCTCATGATACCATATGATGTAGGGTGGAACCCTATAGCGTCGATCTTTCACGTTTGGAGTGGATCCTACGGGGAATCACGAAGAACACGCGGAAGCACAAAGGGAAACACGGGGGAAAACGAGAGAGAATCACTCAACCAACAAGGAATCAATCACACAAGTGCTAGATCACCACACACATAAGAGATCCACAAGATCCAAAGTCAACAAAGGTAAGGATACAAAGGAACCGTTTTCTCCAAGAGGAGGCCTTGATGTTCTTCCCTAGAAGGGGTCTTGAATCCGCTTGGGGGATCTTCTCCGAAGAGGTCGTGATCTTCGAGGAGAAGTATCCAAGTGGATGAGCAAAGGCTCTCACACAAATATGAGCTAATCCAATGCTAAGTATCAAAGTGAGGAGATGGGGTCCTATAAATAGACTTGGGGGCGAAGGGGTACATGGGCTCAGCCCAACACGCGCACACAGGCGCTGGCCGGATGATCCGGACGAGGGTCCGGATGATCCGGGCTGGTTCGGATGGTCCGGGTGGAGGCCCGGATGAGCTGGAGGCCCGGCTGGTGGTGGCGAAGGGCCGGATGTCCCGCTGGTGGTCCGGATGTCCGGGCAGGGTCCGGATGATCCAGGACTGGGTCCGGATGATCCGGCTTCAGGCTTGAGCTTCGGGTGTCTTCGGATGAATTAGCCGGATCGTCCGGGCCGGGGTCCGGATCGTCCGGGCTCTGTCCGGATCGTCCGGGCCGCCGTCCGTATCGTCCGGCCATCCTGGTCCTTGGTGCTTTTTCCCCTCCGTCTTCATGCATGTCTTCCGCTTCCGGTTCTCCTTGCTTCCTAGCTTCTTCATGGTTAGCTCCTTGGTACCTGAGCATGCATAGCGTTTCCGTTTGAGGTAGTAACCATGTCTCATGTGAATCGAAAGGGAATTGTGAGAGGAGTGATGTCACCTCGGTTTCAAGAGCTCTTGCACGTGCTCGAGTCATAGGTCCTTGTGGGGTTGGATGTGTTGATGTAGAGTCCATGGGGATGATGGAAGTATGCTCCGCATCAAGATGTGTCCGGACTTGACTGAGGACGCTGGCCTAAGCTGCAATCGCCCGGATACTCAAGTAAGTAGTCCCGTGTCCGGACATACCGTCCGTTTATTTATCATAGATTTGCCTTTTAACCGGCTATCCCGTGAACAGGAGTGGACAGCGAAAGCAAAACTGATACGGTGTCCGGCCCCCCTCCCTGAGACCATGCCGGATCCCGTGTTAGTCAAGATGTTGGAGGTTGCGCCTGCGGAAGAGGGCGAAGGGGAGAACAGGAGGACTACCACCTCTGCCAAAGAGGCTCTCAAGAAGGGGGGGGGGTTCGAGAATCCCTCCCTCCAGGGGGAGAAGAGGACCGCTTCCGAAGACCCGAAGGAAGAAATCTGCACCGGAAGGTCCTATGCCAGGAGAAGCCCCGGCCGCACTGTCTCCCCAAGGGAATCAGCCCTCCAGCGAGCCGTAAGTAGAAAAAGGGGAGTTTTGTAATAAGGGACATCCCTATTTTTATTTCTGAGGATAACCGGAGTTTTTACCTTGTAGTTCGGATCTCAGCCCTTCTTAGCTGAGCTCATCTTCGGGGGATCTTCGTCCGAAGATGATGGAGAGCGAGACGCCTCCATCTGCCGCGCCGTCAGGCGGGGCGTACGACCCTGAGGTGTCGTCGCGGAGGGTCTCCCCGAGTTCGGCGGGGCCGGAGAGTTCGGCACCAACTGGTGTCTGACCGAGGAGCCAAGGATCTGCTTTCGAGAGGCGTCTATCTCGAAGATCACCATACATTAATGAGTCTGATGATTGAAAGGATTTCATTATTTGAGAGCGGGTTACATGAGGCCGTCGGGAGTTTGTTGTGGGGTTTGAGGTACGTAAAATGACATACCTTTTGACAGTTTTGCACATAGAGTGCGCCCTGTATAGATAGTAGCCCCTGAGACTCGGTACATTGTCAGAAGTGACGGCGTGCCGAGGATCATAATCTCAGTGTTAAGATGTCGCCGTTCCTATTCAGGGGCGGAGCATGCGGTGGCCAGCCGGACTGATAGAGTTGCCGAACTGAAGTGGCAGCTGGACGTTGCGAATCACGGACATCGCTACCGGTCGATAAGCGACAGCGAGTCACAAGGTGGGTGGTTTCTCCGCGGTCACCTGGTAAGGGAGCTGATGCTTACGCCTTACAACATGTATGCTTGATGTAGATGGCGCCGCTGCTATGGAGGGCCTTCGGGCAGAGCTTGCTCGAGCCAAGGAGCAAGCCAGAAGGAGTGATGCGGCTGCCTCGAAGGCAGCCGAAGAGCTAAAAGCCGAAAAGGTTGCTCATTGCCGAAGTAGGGAGGAGATGGCCGGAATGGCCGTGAAGCTGAAGGATGCTACCGACCGCTATGAGGTTCTTGAAACAGAACGCCGAGCGGGGCAAGAGGACCTGAAGAAGGCCACCGCCGAAGCCAAGGATGCCCGTTCTGCGATGAGGGCTATAAAGGAGGAGCTGCTCAGGCTCGAGACATTGCGGCTGGAAAGCCCTTTCTGCTGTGCAGGAAGTTCACGGATTAGAAGTATGCTCAGTTGGGCCAGCTGTGGGGTGCGGAGGATCCTTATCTGAATTTGGCGGCGAGTGTGGCGGACGTAGTCGTGCACTTCTGAAGCCAAAAGGATCACGAGATGGAAGAGCTTTTTTGGTCTCAATTCCATAGTCCGGAGCGTCCACTTCCGTTAACCGATCGGTTGGCTGAGTGGGCTGAGCTGAATAGGTTGTCCGGACTTGCCATGAAGGATGTCGTGGCTCATCTGTGGCCGGAAAGGCCCAAGCCGAAGACTTATTTTGGCTTAGTGCAACAATTCCTTGATGTGGTGCCGCATATCAAGGTGATGAAGCGGTCGGCATGCATAGAGGGTGCACGGATGGCTCTCGCCCATGTCAAAACATGCTAGGCAGAGATGGACGCCACCGATGTTGCATCCCGGGATTCGGACAGAAGCCGATTACCCACCGAGCACTATTTTGAGGAAGTCCTGCAGGGCGCTCGTTTAATAGAGTCACAGCGCTCGAAAAACGTTATGTTCAAATGACATGTATGATTTGTAAAACCATATTTATAATATAAGGGCTTTTTATACTTGTGCGTTCATGTATTGAAATATCTCTGTCTGGCCGTTAATGTATATGTATGTATAACTTTGAAAGATGGCAGTCTTGACTTATTACGCACATGGTGCGGGGTGTTTACAAAAGCGCATTTTCACATAATCCAACGTCTTGGTCCTGTGAAGGAGGTGGTAGCGTAGCAAACTAGGCAACAAGACTATAATGCTTTATCACTTTCACTTAGCCATAGGAGTTCGAAGGTGGGGGCACCGCGCTCTCCGAATTTGGGGCGCGTGTGTGCCTGACCGGGAAATGGTCCTTCGTCAAAGCGGAGGAATTCTAGACATTCCGGTAGTCAATCGAGTGGTTGACCGGTCTCTCGCTATATCATGACAATCGGTTTTGGCTTTCTCTCTTGAGGTGCTCGCCAGGCGAACGAGAACTGTCGCAGAGTTCTCCGGTGCGCGTTAGCCGATAAAACGGAACGTAAGGCAGCAAAACACGGAGCCGGGCAAACCCAACATTCGACCAAAGACATGATTGGAGCTGATGCATATAAGGCCAAACTCGAGATGCGAACACTCCCTAAGGTATTCGGTCTTTATGAAAACAGGCGAACGATGCCCTAAGCCCCTAGTGTCCGCAGCATAAAATCTTCCGACGCGCCGATGCCAAAACGCCAGCCTCCTCCTCGGTTATGGTAAGAAACCGGGGGATGTATATCAACAAGAGACAGTAAAAAAGGTTTACGCAGGGTCTTAATCTGAAAAGAATCCTTGCAACGGGTCCCTGCTGCATGTCTGCGCCTGTGTCTCCGTTCTGCTGTATCCTGGACGGGTGTAGCACATTGTTCATCTGTAAAAGAGAAGAACTTAGTTGGAAAAAGGATCGTGCGGAAAATGTATTTAAAACAGAGTATGATTTAAGAAATGAATAAAATTGAGCTTTATTGGCTCTCATTCTTCGTTCGTGCAGCCCCTTGTAAAGGGGTACGCGGCTAGGAAGCCCCTTGTTTATTTATACCGAACTCACCTAACCGTGCTCGGGTCTGAATGACTTGTTTTAGGGGCTTTGATCAGCAAGGCCGGATTAGTATGTTGCTGTCAAGGCAGTCTCATGTTCTTCCGCGGTCGAGGAACACTCAAAGTTTCCCTTCAATGAGATGATACTGCGTGGACCGGGCATTTTAAGTGTTAATGCGGTATTGCGTTAAAGCGGGCGAAAGCTTCACGTCCCAATAGTGCTTGATGGCTACTTTTGAATGGGGCGATATGGAAGCTTAGCTTTTCGCGATGGAAGTTGTCGGATGAACCGAACACGACTTCTAGTAGTAAGTAGCCCGTGCAATTGGCATAAGGGCCCGACGTTACTCCTTTAAAGGAAGTGTTGCTATGGTGAATTTTGGTAGGGTCTATCCCCATTCTGCGGATTGTGTCCTGGTATAGCAGGTTTATATCGCTGCCGCCATCCATTAGGACTTGTGTAAATTGTAGTCCGCCGATTATAGGATCTAGTATCAAAGCAGTCCATCCTGCGTTTCGAATACTTCTGGAGTAATCTTGATGGTCGAAAGTAATTGGTTTCAACATCCAATTTCGGGACTCCGCTGGGGTGGACCGTGCGGCGCGTTGTGCCGCCCTATTTTTCCTTGTTATCACTTGAAGTGAATTCACTGTTTTGACTTCTTGTGGGAAGTTCTTTTGTTTTCCGGTGCTCTACTTGTGGGGTTCGTCATCGTCCTCGCTTGGTGTGTCGAGCCCCTTGTGTTCGGCATTAAGTCGGCCGGACTGCTTGAAGACCCAACAATCTTTGTGGGTATGGTTTGCAGGCTTCCCGAGGGAACTGTGAATTTGACATATCCTATCCAAGATTTTGTTTAGGTTGGATAGCTCGTCACTGTTGTCCTTAAGAGGCAGTGTTTTGTTGTTCGGCCGAGAGCTTTTGAACCCGGCGTTGACCGTCGTGTTCTTTGGGCCATTTTCCTTAGTCCGGCGCTGGTCTTTTCTGCGTCGTGGCTTCCCATTTCCATCCCTGACCTCGGATGTACTCGGGTCGCTGGTGCTACATCTTGCCAGCCAGCTATCTTCTCCCGCGCAGAAGCGGGTCATGAGGCTTGTTAGTGCAGCCATTGTCCTTGGCTTTTCCTGGCCGAGGTGTCTGGCGAGCCATTCATCTCGGACGTTATGTTTGAAGGCTGCTAAGGCTTCGGCGTCCGGACAGTCAACTATTTGGTTCTTTTTGGTGAGGAACCTGTTCCAGAATTTGCAGGCTGACTCTCCGGGCTATTGAGTTATATGACTTAAATCGTCTGCATCCGGAGGGTAGACATAAGTCCCCTGAAAATTTGCCCGAAACGCATCCTCGAGCTCTTCCCAGCTTCCAATGGTATTTTCTGGGAAGCTTTTTAGCCAATGCCGGGCTGGCCCTTTGAGCTTGAGGGGTAGGTATTTTATGGCATGGAGATCATCTCCTCTCGCCATATGTATGTGTAGGATATAATCCTCAATCCAGACTCCGGGGTCTGTTGTTCCGTCGTATGCCTCTATGTTTACGGGTTTGAATCCCGTTGGAAATTCATGATCCAGTACCTCATCGGCGAAACATAGGCGATGTGCGGCACCCCTGTATTTAGGTGTACCGTTATTTTCGAACACTCGACGTGTTGTGTTGCTCCCTGGAGCCTTCTTTCTTGGCCCATAGATGGACCTGACCGGGCCATCCTTTTTACAAGGATCCTTATGTAGATCATGTGCCGGCTTGTGTGCGGCACCGCTTGCCGCTCTTTGCTTGTCATGTGGTCGTCCATCCGACCAGGCGGCCTCTTTGTTCTTTGACTGTGGGGGCTCTACGGCCTCCTTATCGAATTCGGGCAACAGCTTGCGCTTCGGGTAGCTCTTTGCTTGGTGACTATCGCCGTATTTGTCTGCGGTCTTGAGTACTTTTCTCCATCTCATTCTGAGTACGTATTCCGCTGTTTTGAGCTTCCGCTTCTGCTTCTTCAAACTTCTTGCAGTGGCAACGAGCCTTTTGTGGAGGTTCTTATGCTCCAGTGATGTGTTCGGTGTGAGATCGTGCAGGTGTTGTTTTCGCGGGGATGGGTTGCTCGTCCAATTCATCTGTTCGGACGATTGCTTGGTGGCATGTTTGTCGTCCGCTGGTTAAATCCTGCTCTTGGCTGGGTGCATATGGGTCTTTGTTGTTATCGGCGGGACTTCGGGCGGCGTTTGCGTCGCCGTTTTGGCTGTTTTTCAGGGGAATTATCCTTCGTCGCGTCCCGTTGTTCCTCGTTATCACTTCCTTTTGGTGTGTCGACCATGTATACATCGTGAGTTGAGGTGACTTTCCAGGGCCCCGTAGGCGCTGGTTCTTGGTCGTCTCCGGCATCGTCGTCCATACCGTCGATGTCTTCGGAGTCGAAGTCTAGCACGTCGGTTAGGTCGTCGACAGTGGCTACGAAGTGGGTGGTGGGTGGGCTTTGAATTTCTTTGTCGTCCGCATCCCAACCGTCCTGACCGTAATCCGGCCAGCAGTGAACTCCATGATCGGCGCCCAACCGGATTCGATTAGCGGGGCGGGAGGTTGAGTCCGCGAGAGTCCGCACCTCGAGTCACGAGCTTCACGAGGGACAGGCTCGGTATTCAGCTCCATCGCCGTAGAGGTAGCGGCCCCCGAGGCGGTGTCTAGCCACCCATCCTCAATTGGCGCAGTCGGCTCTGAGTTAAGGGTCAGAGCGGACTCTTGTCTTGACCTCGAGGCCTTTGTCCGTGAGCGAGGCTAGATCATGCCCATCGTGATGGTCTGGTAGCGCTCGGCTATGGCTCGAATCCGTCAAAGATCAAGTCTCCGCGGATGTCGGACGTGGAGTTCAAGCTTCAAATCGACGATGGCGGGCGTAGCTTTCAATCTGCTCCAGATGGCCAGCGAATTGGCCCGATGCAAAGCCGCCCGAATCGAAGATCTGCAGGGAGAAAAGTCTCACCTGGACCACGTCGTTGTTGATGATCGAAGCAGCCATCGGGCCTATAGGTGACGACATACGAGGAACTCTCAATGAAAGCACCAATGTCGGTGTCGAAACCGCGGATCTCGGGTAGGGGTCCCGAATCATGCGTCTAGGCGGATGGTAATAGGAGACAAGGGACACGATGTTTTTACCCGTGTTGGGCCCTCTCGATGGAGGTAAAACCCTACTCTGCTTGATTGATATTGATGATATGGGTAGTACAAGAGTGGATCTACCACGAGATCAAGGAGGCTAAACCCTAGAAGCTAGCCTATGGTATGATTGTTGTTCGTCCTATGGACTAAAACCCTCCGGTTTATATAGACACATGAGAGGGCTAGGGTTACGTAGAGTCGGTTACAATGGTAGGAGATCTACATATCCGTATTGCCAAGCTTGCCTTCCACGCCAAGGAAAGTCCCATCCGGACACGGGACGAAGTCTTCAATCTTGTATCTTCATAGTCTTGGAGTCCGGCCAATGATGATAGTTCGGCTATCCGGACACCCCCTAGTCCACGACTCCCTCACCCACCACCGTCGCCGCCAGATCTCCCATCCACCACTGTCGCCGCCATGAATCCCACCTTCATGGCCGCCGGTGACGCATCCCCCTGCGGGCGAATAGCTCCTTTCCCGACTCCTCTTCTCTTGTCCTCTTTACTCCCGATTTCACGGTGCATCTTCCCTCATTCGCTATCATGACGCCTCCGGTGACAGCAACATCGTGGTCTATATTGATAAACCACCTTTTCTGAGCTATGGTAAGCCCCCCGCCCTCCCCCCTCTGATGCATCTTTTCTTCTTGAACCCTAACCCCATCCCCTTGTTCAGCAGCACGCCTCTCTCCAGCCACCAGATCTAGACTCCAGTATGACTTCTTGATGACTCCTGCACCAGCCACGGTCTGTCAGCTCCCCTCCCCCTCTCTCTGTGGTGTATTTGTTCTATCCTACCTCGTACCAAACTAGTTTGGTCTGGTAGCACTATAGGAGATATGCCCTAGAGGCAATAATAAATGATATTATTTATCTCCAAGTTCATAATTATGTTCATGTTCCATTCTTTAACTCTTTGGTTCTCGAGTCTGCAATAACACGAGGCTAGGAGGAAGACTCATATTCACGTGTGGAATAATAAACGGTAAGAAGTATTCTTAGTCTGGCCTCTAAGACTAGCTCAAGTGTTGCATGATGGTTCTGTTTTCCTGATCATGGGCATGTCAATGCCAGCAACTTTGAGGGCACAATGTTAAGAGAACATTTGTGTTGAATTGACCCGGATTGATGTTATGCTATGAGATTCATTCGTCACAAGTTAATGATACATAACACAGAGATGGTTAACATTTGCATGATTCCTTAGACCATGAGAGTATCGAGTTTCTTCATGCTTGCTTCATGAACTTTGGGGTGTGTTAAACGTCATCCGTAAATGGGTGGCTATTACGGCGGCTTACGGGTTCATGGAAAAGTATGTCAAGTAACTTGATATCTCAAGATTGGGATTTGCTCCTCCGACGATGGAGAGATATTCTCGGGCCCTCTCGGTGTTACGGTATCCATCATCTTCTGGCCAGACACAGTGTGATTTGATCACAGGGATGCGAGAACGGAAGCGAAAAGAGAACAAAACCAAGATGCGAGGTAACTAGCATAGTGGACAAGTTGTTGATCCACGAGGATGAAAGTAAATCTCACCTCTGGTCTTTGTAACATATCGCGAAGCAACAGGAATAGCATACGACAACTGGAGGTTCACTCGAATATTCATTCGTGTGGGTATAGGGGTCAATATGGGTGTCCATGACTTCGATGTTGATCATTGATCGGAAAGTGTTCCGGTCATGTCTATGCTTCACCAAACCTATAGGGTCACACGCTTAAGGGTCATCTATCTGCTGAATACTAGACAGGGAGTCTGAGAGAAATTTGCTGAAAAAGTTTCGGAGACAATGGAAGAGTTCCGGAGAGAGAATAGCGAAATAGTTGCGTAACACCGCAAAGTTGTTTTGGGATATACCATTAAGTCAAATTGGTTTCTGGACATGCCTGATAATTCTTGGAGGGTGCCAGAATTATTTTGGAAACTTCTGGGAATTTTTTGGGATAAAAACCAAAAATGTTTCAGAGCTGCCGGTACCGCTTTGGTTGTTTTTCGCAGATGAAATTCACTAATCTGAAATTGTTTCAGAATGAATCCAAAATCATTTTAGTGGGTACTGGAATTATTCTAAGACCCACAGAAATATTTTTGGATTTAATGGACGCGAAAAATTGTCTTCATGAATAGTGAAAACGCATTCTTGTTTGCTTTTCACAGATGAAAATCACTAAATCGAAATTGTTTTGGAATGCGTTGAAAATTATTTTAGTAGGTACTGGAAATGTTCTGAGCCCACATAAATATTTTCAGTTCGAACGGACGCTGAAAAACGTCATCATGAATAGTGAAAGTGCTTTTTGCTTGGCTTCTTGGTGAAGCCACCTTGAGGGCCTTTTGGTATTATCCCCTTGGCTTCTTGGAGAAGCCACCCTTGGGCTTGGCCTATAAATAGGGGTGGAGGGGGCTGCCTAAAGACGCACTCTTTCTCACATACAAGTGCCATGCATGATCTGGCTTCTCTCTCCCTCCCAGCGAAATAGTTTCGTCGAGCCGAAAGGTTGTTTGGGTTCCGATGGGAACTAGTTCTGGACAGCGAAACCCTGCCGGATAGATGACACCGTATGTGTGCAACCCCGTAGAGAGGTCGTAGTTTTGATCCTTTTGCCCGAGGGGCTGTTTTGAGAGTGCCTCCTGAAGGGTTGTCCAAGTGACGGTCCGAGTTCTGTGATTCCTCCCGAAGGGCTGTCCGAGTGACCGTCAGAGTTTTGAGGGTCCTCCCGAAGGGCTGTCCGCGGCACAGTCTGAGGGACTGTCCGACCGCCTCCCGGAGGGCTGTCCGTGGGGCGGATGAGGGTATACATCCTCGCGGTTGGGAGGTTGTAAATCCTAGCTGCGGGGATCTGCACCACCGTTCGTTATCGACTCTACTTCCGCTGCGCTACGAGTCGGTAACGAAAAAGATCAAACCATGTATGCAGTCTCCATAGTGGTCCTGGGCTGGTGCGTAGGTCATAAAATTTTTGTTTTCTGCTGCATTACCCAACAATGGCATCAAGAGCCGTGCTATGCGTAGATGTAGGTTATGATCTAGAATACATGGAGATGTATGGGTATTGCATAATATAATTTTGGAGTAGATGAGATCTATTGCTGGGAATTATTTATGCGGGTGACAGATGAAATCTGTTACCCGACGTTCTTGTTGCTTCCCTAGAATTTGCGTTTGCTCAATCTTGAGACAACATGGAGGAATTTGACAAAGTTCTGGCAATCCATGATCCTGATTGATCATGGAAGTGCTATCAGTTCTTTGGGTTCTGCCGTAGTCAAAAGAAAGATGAAATTCGCAGATGAAAGGGCATTGCAGATATGATCTGCATGGGGGTCATGTGTATGATGAAGTTTGGTATGGGGCTCAAGATTTAATTATCTCGTGTTTCATACACCCCGAGATGTTAATCTAGGAACTTGAATAATCATACTTGATGATAAAACGTTGGTAGCTGCGGTTTAAGTCGAAACCTTAGAAGCCACGAAAAACAAGTTTTTGCATGAACCGATTAGAAACGTCTAACTTGGTTTTGCAGGAGGGTTTGCATGTGCATGTGATGTGGTATAACAATGCTCATATTCAATTTGATTATGTATGAGATGACTATATGATGTAATTAACATGACATGCGTGTCATGATTCGGCATGATGGATGGAGCCATATGATTGCACTTTAATGACCTACGTGTCAACCTTAAGAGCATTTATTTTATCCGCTATGGAGACATCGATATTATCTGGTGCATCGACAAGGTGGTGGCAATCTTCGTGAAGGTGAACACCGACGCGAATGCCAAAGACGAAGAAATACTTGACTTCTCCGTCATAAGAGGCTATACCATATCATGCTATTATGAATTGCCTGAGATGTTTATCCCTCTTGATGCACCCTTCTTGATTGTGTGGTAGTCGCTTTTACTAGGGTGATCTCTCAAACAAAAAATATCAAGTAATTAGTGTTCTCCCAAGTGTAGCATCGTCACCGCACCTAACTTTTCAGGGTATCGCAGGATCTCCCTGGGTACGAACGATTAGGGAAGTGTGAGGCGGGTGAGTTGAGACCTCGCAGCGGGATCACTTGGTTGTCTTGACATTCTAGAAGGATCTCCCTGAGCTAAGAACACGCACATCGAAAGATGAACAAGATCACATAGAGATGTGATCGGCAAGAGCCTACCGATTGAATTTTGCGCTATCAGTGTTCATCTCGTTCAATGGCGTTGAATGGATATGCGGGTCTTGTGTCACTCATAATCAATTTTGTGAGATATTGATTTGAGTGGGAGCGCACTGTTGAATTAACATGTTTAATTCTTAGTGCAATTAATTATGAACACTGTCTAAGTGTTTCTTGCAAAATAGTTGTAGAATAATGGCTCGCGTTTCCACCTTCCCTGATAAAATTGAATAGCTGTTAAATATCTGGTTAAAAGTTTACAATTGGTAACGTAATGTGAGGATTGTCCTTAAGAGTGCCGAGAAGGACTTTGTCCTATCGCATGCTTTCGGTATCCTCCCACAAATGCTATGGATGATGTGACTTTCGTCCTTCGATCCAAAAGCTAGAATTCTGTTACGGTCAAGTGCAATATGTTTGCTTCCATGAAACCCGAACTTCGAAAGTTTTGGGATAGTTATGTGATATTCATGGAACTGCAAATTAATTTTCAGATACAAACAAAGGCAGAAAGATTTGTAATATCCAAAGCAATGTTTGTTTGCAAATTATTAGTGAAGTGTTTACTATGCATTAGACTGATAAGAGAGGGATCCAGAAGAACACCTACCATATGATGAAAGGTGAATAAAACAACAACTTAAAGAGAAAGGAAGTGTCCAAAGGGTGTTAGTATGACTTACACGCCTAGGAAGTCCGGGGCTAACGCCACTCTTAAGTTGGGTGCTTCTTTTTCGAGTAGGAGAAATACTAAAAGTTAAACTGTTAGAAGTATAAAGGTAGAAAGAAAGATGACTGGAATATCCAGCTCATGTATGAATGTCATACACGTTTTTGATGTATAGAAGGCTGGTCGAAGATATAGTTCTTGGGAATTATGGTTAAACATGGTAATCACTAATTCTTGGGTATTGTGAGTTAATCGCAAAGATACCCGCTTGATTGCATTCTGTTGAGAATCAATGTAAGAGCTACTATGGCCTAAAAAGACTAGCCAGGAATGAGGTTTTAATACATGCTGGGAACATAGTAAAATTTACTATACCTTCCATCGGTGTATTACTTATGTATTTTCTTTCATAATTCATTTTAGAGTTTCTCACACTCTAGCCCTTTGCATAAGGTATCTTGCAAGAAGGTTGTTCATAAGGGAACTTTTAATGTTCAATATTATGAATAAACATAAAGGCCATACTTTCATTATGAATGAGATGTATGTTATGAATAATGATATTAATATATTACCTCTATGTTTAGTTTCATAATTCATTTTAGAGTTTCTTACACTCTAGCCCATTGCACAATGTTTATTGCAAAAGGGTTGTTCATAAAATAACAATTGTTGTTCAATATTATGAATAACATGAAGGGCCATGCTTCCATCCAAGATGGGATGTATGTTATGAATATTGATGGTAAAATGATACATCCATAACACTGACGCTAAATGTCGCAAGACTATGAGAATACCACACATGTGTGGCACTGCATTTGGTCACATTGGAGAAACCCGCATGGAAAAATTCCATTATGATGGATTTTGAAGTCGTTTGATTTTGAATCATCTAACACTTGCAACTTTTCTCCGAAAATTGAAGTGACTGAAATACCGTTCATAGGCCATAAGGAACGAGAAACAAACTTATTGGTGATCATACATTTCGATGTGTGTAGTTCAATAAATGTTGTTGCAAGTAGTGGATTTATATATCTTCAGAAATGACTCAAGTAGATATATGGATATTTGCTTGATGAGACGTAAGTCTGGATCTTTTGAAATCATTCGAAAGATTTTCAAAAATGAAGTAGAAGTTATTGTAACAAGGAAATTATGTTTCTGCAATTTTATTGCAGAAAGGAATATTTGAGTTACAAGTTTAGCGAATGTCTGATGAGTTGTGAAAAGAGTTTCATAACTTACAACTCCCGGAACACCACTATGAGTGGAATGTCTGTGAAGATGTAATAGAACCATTTATGACATGGTAAGATCAAAGATGACATAAATAAATTTGCCAATATCAATTTTAAAGAGTAATGCTTTAGAGACTGTGGATTTTTGATACGTCTCCAACGTATCTATAATTTTTGATTGCTCCATGCTACTTTATCTACTATTTTGGACTATATTGGGCTTTATTTTCCACTTTTATATTATTTTTGGGACTAACCTATTAACCGGAGGCCCAACCTGAATTGCTGTTTTTTGCCTATTTCGTGTTTGAAGAAATGAATATCAAACGAAGTCCAAACGGAATGAAACCTTCGGGAACGTGATTTTCTCACCGAACGTGATCCAGGAGACTTGGACCCTGCTCCAAGGAACAAAAGAGGCGGTCACAAGGGTGGGGGGCGCGCCCCCCTAGGGCGTGCCCCCTGCCTCGTGGGCCCCTTGTTGCTCCATCGACGTACTCCTTCCTCCTATATATACCTACGTATTCCCAAACGATCAGAAGAGGAGCCAAAAACCTAATTCCACCGCCGGAACCTTCTATATCCATGAGATCCCATCTTGGGGCCTGTTCCGGGGCTCCGCCGGAGGGGGCATCCACAATGGAGGGCTTCTACATCAACACCATAGCCCCTCCGATGAAGTGTGAGTAGTTTACTTTAGACCTTCGAGTCCATAGCTGGTAGCTAGATGGCTTCTTCTCTCTTTTTGGATCTCAATACAATGTTCTCCCCTCTCTCGTGGAGATCTATTCGATGTAATCTTCTTTTTGCGGTGTGTTTGTTGAGACCGATGAATTGTGGGTTTATGATCGAGCTTATCTATGAATAATATTTGAATCTTCTATGAATTCTTTTATGTATGATTGAGTTATCTTTGCAAGTCTCTTCGAATTATCCATTTGGTTTGGCCAACTAGATTGGTAGTTCTTGCAATGGGAGAAGTGTTTAGCTTTGGGTTCAATCTTGCGGTGTCCTTTCCCAGTGACAAAAGGGGCAGCAAGGCACATATTGTATTGTTGCCATCGAGGATAACAAAATGGGTTTTTTTATCATATTGCATGAATTTATCCCTCTACATCATGTCATCTTGCTTAAGGCGTTACTCTGTTTTTAACTTAATACTCTAGATGCATGCTGGATAGCGGTCGATGAGTGGAGTAATAGTAGTAGATCTTGAGAATCATTTCGATCTACTTGTCTTGGACGTGATGCCTATATACATGATCATACCTAGATATACTCATAATTATGCTCAATTCTATCAATTGCTCAACAGTAATTTGTTCACCCACCGTAGAATATCTATGCTCTTGAGAGAAGCCACTAGTGAAACCTATGGCCCCCGGGTCTATTCTCATTATATCAATCTCCATTACTTTATTACTTGCTTTTTTTACTTTGCCTTTTACTTTTCACTTTTCATATATATACCAAAAAATACTAAAAATATTATTTATCATCTCTATCAGATCTCACTCTCGTAAGTGACCGTGAAGGGATTGACAACCCCTAATCGCGTTGGTTGCAAGGAGCTATCGGTTTGTGTAGGTACGAGGGACTTGTGCGTGGCCTCCTACTGGATTGATACCTTGGTTCTCAAAAACTTAGGGAAATACTTACGCTACTTTGTTGCATCACCCTCTCCTCTTCGGGGAAATCCAACGCAGTGCTCAAGAGGTAGCACTTTTACACTGAAAAGAGCTCCATCGGGTTTGTTGAAATGATGGCATGGTGGTACACCCAACCATGTTATATCTTTTCTTAACATTTGGAATATGGGGATTGTGTAAAAGGTCACAAACCTATTCCAAATCAGACAAGTGCTACTTTGTAAGTTGTCCCAAGTCATTGGGTATTCCCCCACCATTATGCCGAGGCAAAGGATTTTTGCCACAAAACGGTATGCTTTTAGAGAATAGTTCTTGCAAAAGGGTAAGTGGGAGGACAGTGCAACTCGACGAGATACCAAGTATCTTCGTCATCAGGTCAAAGGAAAGGAACCTTGGAAGTAATTCCAGAGTTTCGTACTGGTACTGATACGGAAGCCTCTACATTAGATGTATGGACTTCAGTCAAACTTGTAGCTGAACAACATAGGCAAAGCTCGTGCAAACCTCTCAGGTGCGCAAACGAGATATTGTTGTTAGACAACAGTATACCTATGATACACAAGGAAGCGTTGATGGGCACTGACTTCGGAATTGGCTGAATGCCAATATAATCCGAGATAGTTTCCATAAATGATTCAAGATTTAAATCTTGATAAACCCTCCGAAAGACTTGGAGTCTAACAGATTGTAATGGGACTATAAAATGATATGGATAAAAATGTTTTATCCATTAAGCTCGACCTGTTGCAATAACAAGTTCAGGGTGTTGACTACAATGAGATTGTCTCACCGTAGCAATGCTTAAAGTCGGTCCGGGTTAAACTAGCAATTAATACATATTTCAAACATGAGATATGCAACATGGATGACAAAATAATTTCCATGAAATGGAAATACAACCTAGGACTTGTATGTGATACAATCCAAAGTATTTTGCCAGTCCAGAGTATGCTAGTAAGTATGCAAACTTCAGAGTTCCAACAATGGACAGAAGAGAGCAAAATGGAGTTGGAATCTTCATTTTTGATGGAATGGTCAAAGGGGTTTGACTTCATCAATGAGTAACGAAGATGCTTGTGGTTTCAAGAAAGTAAGTGGGAGCATAATAATATTTCTGAAAACCTTGTGTGCTTGACACATTATTAATTGGAAATAAATTTCTTGACACATTGTTAATTAGGACTTCATTTGAAAATAGGTTTTCGATGAAGCGCATGGGCTAAATAGCCTTGATATTAGGCATAATGATCTATGGAGATAGATTTACCTAATGGGGCTGAGCAAAAATACATATTGACAAGATGCTAAAGCCGTTTAGCACTAAGAACGAAAAGGAGTGATTCTTGCCGAAGTCACATGGAAAGAGTTTTTGCAAGAATCAGTGTCCCAAAACACTGATGAGCAAAATACATGATGGAGATTCCACACACTCATGTGTTTGGATTAATCATGTATTCCATGGTATGTGAAACAACCAGATATGTCCAATACTCCCAAGCTGTTGCAAGTATAGATACCAAAGTGATCAAAGGTACTGATCATGGGACAATAGTGAAAAGGGGTCATTGAGTACTAAAGTAGCACTTATGACATGTTTCCTCGCAAGTGGAGATCATGAAGAGTTCGTTGTAAAAGGTTACGTTGATACAGTCTTCATCTTTTCTCCATGCGATTTTCGATTTAATTTTAGGGTTTTTTGTAACACGCAATATGGTGGCACAGTTAGTTGGAAATTGTTCCAAACAAGTTACTGTGGCGAATTCTATAACAAAGGCGAAGTATATTGCCGCTTTAGAAGCGACAAAGAGAAAGATGTTGAATCATATAGTTCATTCATGAACTTAGTATGGTTCCAAGAAGGCTTTGGTCAATGGGACACTATTGCAGATAGTTGCTCCATAGCTCAGTCTGAGGAATTAGGTTTCGACCATGATTCACATATATACAAAGCCAAGTCCGCACAAAATATGAATTTTGTGAAATCGTGAAAACGTGAGGATATGCAGAGATACAAACGGAGCTGAAGTTGCCAGATCCAATGGACATCAGGCTATACCACATGCGAAGCATTTTTTACACCAATATGCCATAGGTGTAAAGTGCATTAGCATTAACTAGATTATTGACTCTAGTGCAAGTGGGAGTCTGTAGGAGATATGCCCTAGAGGTAATAATAAATGATATTATTTATCTCCAAGTTCTTAATTATGTTTATGTTCCATGCTATAACTGCTATGGTTCTCGAGTCTGCAATAACACAAGGCTCGGAGGAAGACTCATATGCACATGTGGAATAATAAATGGTAAGAAGTATTCTTAGTCTGGCCTCTAAGACTAGCTCAAGTGTTGCATGATGGTTATGTTTTCCTGATCATGGGCATGTCAATGCCAGTTTCGTCAAACGTCATCCATAAATGGGTGGCTATTACGGCGGCTTATGGGTTCATGGAAAAGTATGTCAAGTAACTTGAAAGCTCAAGATTGGGATTTGCTCCTCCGACGATGGAGAGATATTCCCGGGCCCTCTCGGTGTTACGGTATCCATCATCTTCTGGCCAGACACAGTGTGATTTGATCACAGGGATGCCGGAACACGGAAACGAGAAAAGAGAACAAAACCAGTAACAAGGTAACTAGCATAGTGGACAAGTTGTTCATCCACGGGGATGCAAGTAAATCTCACCTCGGGTCTTTGTAACAAATCGCGAAGCAACAGGAATAGCACACGGCAATTGGAGGTTCACTCGAATATTCATTCATGTGGGTATAGGGGTCAATATGGTTGTCCACGGCTCCGATGTTGATCATTGATCAAAAAGTGTTCCGGTCATGTCTATGCTTCACCAAACCTATAGGGTCACACGCTTAAGGGTCATCTATCTGCTGAATACTAGATAGGGAGTCTGAGAGAAATTTGCCGAAAAAGTTTTGGAGAAAATGGAAGAGTTCCGGAGAGAGAATATCGAAATAGTTTCATAACACCGAAAAGTTGTTTCGGGATATACCATTAAGTCAAATTGGTTTCGGGACACGCCTGATAATTCATGGAGGGTGCCAGAATTATTGTGGAAACTTCTAGGAATTTTTGGGGATAAAAACCAAAAATGTTTCGAAGCTGCCGGTACCGCTTTGGTTGTTTTTCACAGATGAAATTCACTAATCTGAAATTGTTTCAGAATGAATCCAAAATCATTTTAGTGGGTACTGGAATTATTCTAAGACCCATAGAAATATTTTTGAATTTAATGGACGCGAAAAATTGTCTTCATGAATAGTGAAAACGCATTGTTGTTTGCTTTTCGCATATGAAAATCACTAAACCGAATTTGTTTCGGAACGCATTGGAAATTATTTTAGTGGGTACTGGAAATGTTCTAAGCCCATATAAATATTTCTAGTTTGAACGGACGCTGAAAAATGTCTTCATGAATAGTGAAAGTGCTTTTTGCTTGGCTTCTTGGAGAAGCCACCTTGAGGTCCTTTTGGTATTATCCCCTTGGCTTCTTGGAGAGGCCACCCTTGGGCTTGGCCTATAAATAGGGGTGGAGGGGGCTGCCTAAAGACACACTCTTTCTCACATACAAGTGCCATGCATGATCTGGCTTCTCTCTCCCTCCCATCGAAATAGTTTCGTAGAGCCGAAAGGCTGTCTCCGGAGGGAACAAGTTCTGGACGGTGAAGCCCTGCCGGATAGATGACACCGTATGTGTGCAACCCGTAGAGAGGTCGTAGTTTCGATCCTTTTGCCCGAGGGGCTGTTTTGGGAGTGCCTCCCGAAGGGCTGTCCAAGTGACGGTCCGAGTTTTGTGAGTCCTTCCGAAGGGCTGTCCGAGTGACCGTCCGAGTTTTGAGGGTCCTCCCGACGGGTTGTCCGCGACACGGTCCGAGGGACTGTCCGACCACCTCCCGGAGGGCTGTCCGTGGGGAGGATGACGGTATACATCCTCGCGGTTGGGAGGTTCTAAAACCTAGCTACAGGGATCTGCACCACCGTTCGTTATTGACTCTCCTTCCGCTGCGCTACGAGTCGGTAACGAAAAAGATCAAACCTTGTATGCAGTCTCCATAGTGGTCCTGGGCTGGTACGTAGGTCAGAATTTTTTTGTTTTCTGTTGCGTTACCCAACAAGCACCGGGTCATTGGTGATAGAAAGAATACTGGTTGCTATTACAACAAGCAGATAGTGTTATTTCTTTGGACCATAGATGGATGTCATGGTGTCTTGCTGTTTTAATTCGGTGATAGAAGATATCTGGTTATTGTTGGGTCTTGCTATTTCAATTAAACTGCCATTGATGGATGATTAGGGGGTAGGAGGAACAACTCAATTAATTCAAGATGCATGCATGCATATTATTTGGTAATAGTTAAAGGGCTTCTACTGCTTCTCATTTAGTCTAGTTTTCATAGTCCTGTACTAGTGTAAGAATGTGAGCTTCTTGTTACAAAATAATGACTCGATCGTATTGATTTTTTTGTTTTATCCATGAGAGTTAAATATAGGTCTCTGATACGTCTCCGTGGTATCTATAATATTTGATTGTTCCATGCCAATATTATTCAACTTTTATATACTTTTGGCAACTTTTTATACTATTTTTTAGGACTAACATATTGATCCAGTGCCCAGTGCCAGTTCCAGTCTATTGCATGTTTTATGTTTCACAGGAAGCCCATATCAAATGGAATCCAAACGGAATAAAAACAGACGGAGAATTATTTTGGAATTTTTGAGATTTTCTGGAGGAAGAATCAACGCGAAACGGTGTCCGGGGTGGCCACGAGACGGGGGGGCGCGCCCTCCCCCCTGGGCGCACCCTGGACTCTCGTGGGCCAACCGTAAGGCGGTTGACGCTCTTCTTTTGCCGCAAGAAATATAGTTTTACGAGAAAAATCTAGGCAAAAGATTCACCCCAATCGGAGTTACGGATCTCCAGATATAAAAGAAACGGTGAAGGGGTAGAATCTGAGAACGCAGAAACAGAGAGATAGATCCAATCTCGGAGGGGCTCTCGCCCCTCCCACGCCATGGGAGCCAAGGACCAGAGGGTAAACTCTTCTCCCATCTAGGGAGAAGGTCAAGGAAGAAGAAGAAGAAGGGGTGCTCTCTACCCCTTACTTCCGATGGTGCCGGGACGCCGCCAGGGGCCATCATCGTCACCACGATCTTCACCAACACCGCCATCATCTTCACCAACATCTCCATCACCTTCCCCCATCTATATTCAGCGGTCCACTCTGCCGCAACCTGCTGTACCCTCTACTTGAACATGGTGCTTTATGCTTCATATTATTTTCCAATGATGTGTTGCCATCCTATGATGTCTGAGTAGATTTCCATTGTCCTATCGGTGATATATGAATTGCTATGATTGGTTTGAGTTGCATGTTTTATTATTGGTGCTGTCCTATGGTTCCCTCCATGTCACGCAAGCGTGAGGGATTCCCGCTGTAGGGTTTGCAATATGTTTATGATTTGCTTATGGTGGGTTGCGTGCGTGACTGAAACACAAACCCGAGTAAGTAGGTTGTTTGCGTATGGGATAAAAGGGGACTTGATACTTTAATGCTATGGTTGGGTTTTACCTTAATGAATCTTTAGTATTTGCGGATGCTTGCTAGAGTTCCAATCGTAAGTGCATATGATCCAATAAGAAAAGTATGTTAGCTTATGCCTCTCCCTCAAATAGAATTGCAATAGTGATTACCGGTCTAGTAACGTAGTCAGTTGCTTAGGGACAATTTCAGAACTCCTACCACCACTTTTCCACACTCGCTATATTTACTTTATTGCATCTTTTTCTAAACAGCCCCTAGTTTTATTTACATGCTCTTTATTATTTTGCAAACCTATTCTATCACACCTACAAAGTACCTCTAGTTTCATACTTGTTCTAGGTAAAGCGAACGTCATGCGTGCGTAGAGTCGTATCAGTGGCCGATAGGACTTGAGAGAGTATTTGTTCTACCTTTAGCTCCTCATTGGGTTCGACACTCTTACTTATCGAAAGAGGCTACAACTATCCCGTATACTTGCGGGTTATCAAGACCTTTTTCTGGCGCCGTTGCCGGGGAGTCATAGCGTGGGGTGAATATTCTCGGTGTGCTTGTTTGCTTTATCACTAATTAATTTTTATTTGCTGTTCTTAGTTGTTTTCTATCTTTAGCTATGGGTAGGAAATGCAAAATACCAAAAACATTAGTTGTACCTACTGAACCAGTGATTGAAGAACCACTCAAAATCTATCACACTTCTGAAGCTTTTTACTTGGATCATCTTCGATCCCTTTGTGCTCGTGCTGAAACCTCCACTAGTTTAGTTGAGGGCAAATCTTTAGATGAGTATGCTTGTTTTGTGCGACACCGTATATCCGAAAAAGGGAAACTATTATGGGATCAAATTCAACGTTTGCAATGCTATGCTTGGAATTTATGTGAAAAATATGAGTTTACTTGTTGTTCTGAAGACCCTAAGAAACACCTACCCTATCAATGCTTGTTTAGTGATAATGGAATCGTATCTTCGTATGCTAAGGGTGTTTACAATTACTATGATGTTCAACAAATTGAAGAATTTGTTGCTTTTAAAGGTGCTTATGAGATTGCCTCTTTGATTGAAAAGTATGATGCTACTCTTTACAAATCTAAAAAATTTGCCATATTTCAATATTGTTATGATAATTATGCTTCTAATGCCTATGTTAAACCATATATTGAGGACTTCTCCGCTGTCCAAGAAGAGACTAATATTTTGCAGGAAGCTATGGAAGAAGAAATTGATGAAACAGTGAGCTCATTGGACGAAAAAGATGATGAGGAGAGCGAAGAACAAAAGGAGGAAGAGTGGATTAGCTACCCGTGCCCACCTTCTAATGAGAGTAACCCTCCAACTCATACATTATTTAATTCCCCTTCGTGCTTACCGAAGGATGATTGCTATGATGATTGCTATGATCCCTTGAATTTGTTTGAAATATCCCTTCTTGATGATGCTTGCTATGCTTGTGGCCAAGATGCCAATTTGAATTATGCTTATGGAGATGAACTTGCTATAGTTCCTTATGTTAAACATGAAATTGTTGCTATTGCACCCACACATGATAGTCCTATTATCTTTTTGAATTCTCCAAACTACACTATATCGGAGAAGTTTGTGCTTATTAAGGATTATATTGATGGGTTGCCTTTTACCATTGCACATGATGATTTTGATGAATATAATATGCATGTGCTTGCTGCTCCTACTTGCAATTATTATGAGAGAGGAACTATTTCTCCACCTCTCTATGTTTCCCATACTATGAAATTGCAAGAAACTGCTTATACTATGCATTGGCCTTTACTATGTGTGCATGAATTGTTCTCTTATGACATGCCGATGCATAGGAAGAGAGTTATACTTCGCTGCTGCATGATATATGTTACTTTGTGCTCACTACTAAATTACAAATCATTG
Source organism: Aegilops speltoides (assembly GCA_021437245.1). Classification (NCBI taxonomy): domain Eukaryota; kingdom Viridiplantae; phylum Streptophyta; class Magnoliopsida; order Poales; family Poaceae; genus Aegilops; species Aegilops speltoides. The sequence goes on along the minus strand of CM038143.1, from coordinate 131,237,731 downwards.
TTAATTAAAATTGGCTTTGATATACCTTGGGATCCGGGTGGATTCATTACTTGAGCACTAAATGCCTAGCTTAATAGCTTTAAAGAAAGCGCTGCCAGGGAGACAACCCGGAAGTTTTAGAGAGTCATTTATTTCTGTTGAGTGCTTTTATATAGTTTAAAAACAAAGAAATAAAGAGGGTAACCTAAAAACTTTTCAAAAAGGAAAGTGAAAGTGAGAAAGACAAGCATTGTTGAAGTGGGAGAGCTCCTTGAACTTTGTTCATGCTCATGGAAACTTTGTGAATCTTGATTACAGAAACTTTTCATCAAAAATAATTATCCCCTTGTATAATTCCATTGTATTATAAAAATAATGTGCCAAGGTTTGCCTTTAGGATGTTTACAATGCTTGTTGGTTTGTACAGTGCAGGACAGAAACTTTGGCTGTAGTGCGCGATTTTACATTTTTAACTAGAAAGTCAAACGGTTCTGATTAATTTTGAACTGTCTTCCTATACAACTTTTTTATTTTTCCTAATTTTGGTAGAATTTTTGGGGTACCAGAAGTATGGTGGATGTTCAGATTGCTACCGACTCTTCTGTTTTTGACAGATTCTGTTTTTGATGCATAGTTTGCTTGTTTTGATGAATCTATCAATTTATATTAGTGGATTAAGCCATGGAAAAGTTATATTAAAGTAGACACAATGCAAATACAAAATATGAATTGGTTTGCAATAGTACTTAGAGTGGTTATTTGCTTTATTATACTAACGGATCTTACCAAGTTTTCTGTTGAAGTTTTGTGTGGATGAAGTGTCTAAACGAGGGGGTCTCGACATGAGGAAAAGGAAGAGAGGCAAGAGCTCAAGCTTGGGGATGCCCGAGGCACCCCAAGTACATATTCAAGGAGACTCAAGCATCTAAGCTTGGGGATTCCCCGGAAGGCATCCCCTCTTTCTTCAACAAGTATCAGTATGTTTTCGTATTCGTTTCGTTTATGCATTATGTGCAAGTCTTGGAGCATCTTTTGCATTTAGTTTTCACTTTTATTTTATGCACCATGCTGGTATGAGATAGTCCTTGGTTGATTTATAGAATGCTCATTGCACTTCACTTAAATCTTTTGAGTGTGGCTTTATAGAATGCTTCATGTGCTTCACTTATATCATTTGAAGTTTGGATTGCCTGTTTCTCTTCACATAGAAAATCGCCATTTGTAGAATGCTCTTTTGCTTCACTTATATTTGTTAGAGCATGGGCATACCTTTTGTAGAAAGATTTAAACTCTCCTGCTTCACTTATATCTATTTAGAGAGAAGACAGGAATTGGTCATTCACATGGTTAGTCATAAAATCCTACATAAACTTGTAGATCGCTGAATATGATATGTTTGATTCCTTGCAATAGTTTTGCAATATAAAGGTGGTGATATTAGAGTTATGCTAGTGGGTGACTGTGGATTAGTAGAAACGCTTGTGTTGAGGTTTGTGATTCCCGTAGCATGCATGTATGGGGAACCGCTTTGTGATGAAGTTGGAGCACAATTTTATTTATTGATTTTCTTCCTTATGAGTGGCGGTCGGGGACGAGCGACGGTCTTTTACTAACAATCTATCCCCCTAGGGGCATGCGTAGTAGTACTTTGCTTCGAGGGCTAATAAACTTTTGCAATAAGTATATGAGTTCTTTATGACTAATGTGAGTCCATGGATTATCGCACTTTCACCCTTCCATCATTGCTAGCCTCTTGATGCCGTGCATTGCCCTTTCTCACCTTGAGAGTTGGTACAAACTTCACTGGTGCATCAAACCCGTGATATGATCGCTCTGTCACACATAAGCCTCCTTATATCTTCCTCAAAACAGCCACCATACCTACCTATCATGGCATTTCCATAGCCATTCCGAGATATATTGCCATGCAACTTCAATCGTCATCATATACATGACTTGAGCATTCATTGTCATATTGCTTTGCATGATCGTAAGATAGCTAGCCTGATGTTTTCATGGCTTGTCCGTTTTTTGATGTCATTGCTATGCTAGATTATTGCACATCCCGGTACACCGCCGGAAGCATTCATATAGAGTCATATCTTTGTTCTAGATATTGAGTTGTAAGTAAATAAAAGTGTGATCATCATCATTATTAGAGCATTGCCCAGTGAGGAAAGGATGATGGAGACTATGATTCCCCCACAAGTCGGGATGAGACTCCGGACTTTATGAAAAATAAAAGAGGCCAAAGAAGCCCAAATAAAAAAAAGAGGCCAAAGAAGCCCACCAAAAAAAGAGAAAAAAGGAAAAAAGAAAAAAAAGAAAAAAATATGAGAAAAGAGAGAAGGGGCAATGTTACTATCCTTTTACCACACTTGTGCTTCAGAGTAGCACCATGTTCTTCATAGAGAGAGTCTCCTATGCTTTCACTTTCATATACTAGTGGGAATTTTCATTATAGAACTTGGCTTGTCTATTCCGATGATGGGCATCCTCAAATGCCCGAGGTCTTCATGAGCAAGCAAGCTGGATGCACACCCACCTAGTTTCAGTTTGAGCTTTCATACACTTATAGCTCTAGTGCATCCATTGCATGGCAATCCCTACTCACTCACATTGACATCTATTGATGGGCATCTCCATAGCCCGTTGATACGCCTAGTTGATGTGAGACTTTCTCCCTTTTTGTCTTCTCCACATAACCTCCACCATCATATTCTATTCCACCTATAGTGCTATATCCATGGCTCACGCTCATGTATTGCGTGAAAGTTGAAAAAAGTTTGAGATTATTAAAGTATGAAACAATTGCTTGGCTTGTCATCGGGGTTGTGCATGATTAAATACTTTGTGTGATGAAGATAGAGCAACAGCCAGACTATATGATTTTGTAGGGATAACTTTCTTTGGCCATGTTGTTTTGAAAAGACATGATTGCTTTATTGGTACGCTCGAAGTATTATTGTTTTTATGTCAAATGATAGACTATTGCTTTGAATCACTCGTGTCTTAATATTCTTGCCATGATTAGACATATGATCAAGAATATGCTAGGTAGCATTCCACATCAAAAATTATCTTTTTTTATCATTTACTTACTCGAGGACGAGCAGGAATTAAGCTTGGGGATGCTGATACGTCTCCGTCATCTCTATAATTTTTTATTGTTCCATGCCAATATTATTCAACTTTTATATACTTTTGGCAACTTTTTATACTATTTTCTGGGACTAACATATTGATCCAATGCCTAGTGCCAGTTCCTGTCTGTTGCATGTTTTATGTTTCGCAGGAAACCCATATCAAACGGAATCCAAACGGGATAAAAACGGACGGAGAACTATTTTGGAATTTTTGGGATTTTCTGGAGGAAGAATCAACGCGAAACGGTGTCTGGGATGGCCACGAGACGGGGGGCGCGCCCTCCCCCCTGGGCACGCCCTGCACTATCGTGGGCCACCCGTAAGGCGGTTGACGCTCTTCTTTTGCTGCAAGAAAGCTAATTTTACGAGAAAAATCTGGGCGAAAGATTCACCCTAATCGGAGTTACGGATCTCCAAATATAAAAGAAACGGTGAAGGGGTAGAATCTGAGAATGCAGAAACAGAGAGATAGGTCCAATCTCGGAGGGGCTCTCGCCCCTCCCACACCATGGGAGCGAAGGACCAGATGGGAAACCCTTCTCCCATCTAGGGAGAAGGTCAAGGAAGAAGAAGAAGAAGGGGGGCTCTCCCCCCTTACTTCCGGTGGCGCCGAGACGCAGCCGGGGGCCATCATCATCACCGCGATCTTCACCAACACCAACGTCATCTTCACCAACATCTCCATCACCTTCCCCCATCTATATTCAGCAGTCCACTCTCCCGCAACCCGCTGTACCCTCTACTTGAACATGGTGCTTTATGCTTCATATTATTTTCCAATGATGTGTTGCCATCCTATGATGTCTGAGTAGATTTCTATTGTCCTATCGGTGATTGATGAATTGCTATGATTGGTTTGACTTGCATGTTTTATTATTGGTGCTGTCCTATGGTGCCCTCCGTGTCGCGCAAGCATGAGGGATTCCTGCTGTAGGGTTTGCAATATGTTTATGATTTGCTTATGGTGGGTTGCGTGAGTGACTGAAACACAAACCCAAGTAAGTAGGTTGTTTGCGTATGGGATAAAAGGGGACCTGATACTTTAATGCTATGGTTGGGTTTTACCTTAATGAATCTTTAGTATTTGCGGATGCTTGCTAGAGTTCCAATCATAAGTGCATATGATCCAAGAAGAGAAAGTATGTTAGCTTTGCCTCTCCCTCAAATAGAATTGCAATAGTGATTACCGGTCTAGTAACATAGTCAATTGCTTAGGGACAATTTCACAACTCCTACCACCAGTTTTCCACACTCGCTATATTTACTTTATTGCATCTTTTTCTAAAGAGCCCCTAGTTTTATTTATGTGCTCTTTATTATCGTGCAAACCTATTCTATCACACCTACAAAGTACCTCTAGTTTCATACTTGTTCTAGGTAAAGCGAACGTCAAGCATGCGTAGTCGTATCAGTGGCCGATAGGACTTGAGAGAGTATTTGTTCTACCTTTAGCTCCTCGTTGGGTTCGACACTCTTACTTATCGAAAGAGGCTACAACTATCCCGTATACTTGCGGGTTATCAGTCTTTACGGCTCGCTGATTGTTCTGCTCGTTTGCCAGCTGATTGAGCAACAACATTAGAAGATCTCAAGCTGAAGTTTGTCGTTCATATATATGTGTGGTTCGAATGAAAGATGGTTATAGGATCGATCCAGGTTATCTTGTTGGAATTTATTTGCACTTTAATCATATGAAAACACCATTCGAGATCAGATCATTAAACTAAAGAAGGTTCATTTCATCGAGCAAGTATTTTTGCACGCAGCACGGGCAAAAGCTCATCAGCTTTATTTGTACTGTGGGATTGAGAGAGAGAGATAGAGATAGACATGTTTGAATATGTCGCTTGTAAAAATGGTCTTCTGATATCTTTTTTTTGAATGAGACCGCATATATTTGACTTCGCTTGTCATATATTCTAGTTTTGCACGCAACTTTATTTCCCTATTTCCTCCATCTATTTTTTCCAATTGTCATTTACTTCTTAGAATAGAATGTTGTTCATATTAATGTAGATGTCGGCCATGCAAGTTAACACATTGCATGATGATGAGTGGAGGAGGAAGAAAAGAAAGAGGGCGGCGGCTAGTTTTTTTTGTGTCGGTTGTCGCGATAGTTCAACACACGTATTGTCGGAGGAATATTAGAGAGCTTGATGATTTCAGTGAGGATGATGCCGAGATTAGGATTAGAAAGCAAATGCTTAAATCAATTTATCAAGGTTCTAACAAGCATTGTTATGATAGTTTGCGCCTAACTAAACGGTCCTTTGTGGACCTATGAGCTATCTTGTGTGAAAGATGTGGTTTGAGAGACACATTTTATGTGTTGGTCGAAGAATCAGTCACAATGTTTCTGCTTGTACTAAGCCATGGGATGAAATATCGGTTAATTGAAAGCACGTATAGGCGGGCACTCGAGACAATCAGTAGGCATCTCAATGAGATCTTAAGAGCTGTCATTTTAACAACTTGCTTGCTTTTCATATTTATGTACTTGCCTATTTTTGTTTTAATTAGTGTTTAACTTGTGAGCATTCATTTTTTTCCTTATCAAAAAACCTTCTCAAGCACTGGTACTAAGTTTTCTCTCCAAAGAAGGTTTTCTTATGGTCATGGTTACTAAAAATTAATCTACTAGACTGTTTGACCCCAGGATGACATATTTTATCATCTTACATCCTTCTAAATATTGATTCTAACTTTAGTTTGTTTCTGGATAGTTCCATGTTATGTACTGTAATCAAACTTGCAATGCTACTTACTCTAGTTATGCAAGCTCTTGGCTGAACGTTCAGGCCTGTTTCGTCTGGCAAACTTTCTTGTAAGCCACATAATTCACATATTTTGTTTGCACATAAATATTCGGTTTGTTTGAAGGTCTGTCATGAACTAGTATTTTTTCTTCAGTCGATAAGTGGCATTACTAGCCTAGAATATATCAACTAGATGCGCTTATTTAGTGGATGAATAAATATATGTACTTACTATATAAATATCCTCTGTTTTATCTAGTCTCTTACCAACTTGGTCTCCGTCCTAAACCTACTCGGGTTGATGGTTTGCCGCTATTACCTTCTGATTCAGGTGTGCACCTTTGAGCAATTTCTATATGAAGTTGAGACTTTTTTACCCTTCCTGAAGATTGTTGCAAGCTAACGCTTTTCGTGTGACACTTTGATTTCTCTCGTTGGCTGTCCTCTTCTTTCACTTTGAAGAATTTGTACCAACCATTGTGTTCAACGATTATGTATAGGTACCATATGAGACCATTTCTCGCCATACTTTGCAGGAAAAGAAAGAAACCGCTTGCTATAGGCAGAAGATCATCAAATATTGGGTGAAATGTGATGTTAAACAACTTAATGGACAAAAGAAGATCCTCAAGCAATGAAAGTCTTTCTTGGGTGGTGCTAATAATGCAAAGATTAAATTTTTATGTAACCTTGGCAATATGATTGTGATCATTTGATGTTGTTGTGAACCTTTGTTGTACTGTAAAGATTGAACTTTTACAAAGTCTCATGCTGAAGTTCTCATTTGTTATTTCTATGTATTGACATGGTTCAGTTTAATGCAAAACATTGCTACGTGTGAGTAGATGAGCTGTCAATCCTGGTGCTGGTACAAGTTTATTCATCTTATTTATTCCTAGCACAAAGACTAGTTCGATGGTGCTGGTACAGTTTTCTGCTCATTTTGGTGCTGGTACAAATTTGACCTCAAAATCCTAGTGCCAGCCAGACAGGAAAATTGGATTTGGAATCTAGATTCAGCCAAATGAAATCTTGATGGAGATATCATTTCAGCCAAATGAAATGAAACCAGAGGAGCCAAACGAGCTGTTAAGGTTTATACCTGACTCAATACCTTCATCGAGTTCCCAATCTTCAGAGTTGTGTTTAATTCTTTCCAATAAATCACATTTGAATTCAATAGTCTTCTCCATAAAAGAACCGGTACAAGAAGTATCGAGCATGGATTGATCATTACGAGAAAGCCGGGCATAAAAATTCTGAATAATAATTCCTCTTGAGATCTCATGATTAGGGCATTAATATATCATTGACTTAAGCCTGCCCTAAGCTTGAGCGATACTTTCTCCTTCACCAGGCCAAAAATTATATTTGTAATTCCGATCAAGATGAACCAGATGCATACGATAAAACTTCTGATGAAATTCCAATTTCTGGTTGTAGTTCCAAGATCCAATATCATCACATAGCCTATACCATGTCAATGCCTTTCCCTTCAAAGATAATGTAACATCCCAAATTTTCAATTTGGAAAGTTATACAAATAGATCATTATTGCATATCATACTTAATGCATTTTGCCTTGATCCTAGAAATTCTACGCAACTCAAGGACCCACGGAGAGAGTTGGGGATTTCGATATTTTCATATTTGAGTTTTCTCAAATTTTGAAAATAGGATCATTTGATTTCATTTATTTTATATTCAATTATTTCACATTATAAATTATGAGAGAGGGAATAAAATGACTTTCCCAAAATAAAGAAATATTGAGGATTTAATAAAAAAATCAAATAAGATTTTATTTCGGATTTTATTGCTATTTTATTTGAATTTAGGAAAAATGCGTGTTTTTCAAAATTGCATTTAGGCCCCAAATAAATGTTCATCTAAACCGACTTGATTTTAGAAGCTGGGGAAAATTTATTTAGGGATTTTCGGAGTCCGTTAATATTTCTTTCGTTTGTTTTTCTGCGCGATAATTATTTAAAAATATCCGAACCGACTACGGGCCGGGTTCGGCCAGGACTCTCCTGGACGGGGCCTTTATAAGCCGCCCCGGGCCGCCCCGCCAGCCCACCCGAGCCGCCCCGCCGCCCCGCCAACCCTAACCCTAGCGCCGCCCGCCGCCACCGCCGGACCGACTGCCGACGCCGCCGCCGACTGCCGCCACCGCCAACCCGCACCCCGAGGTTGACCTCGCCGCCGCCATTTTTTTTAAAACCATTCGGTTTTTTCGTCGGTTTTTCGTCGGTTTTTTAAGATTGATTTTTTTTCCAGTTTAGGTTAATTAGCGAGCGTTCGCTCGTTCGTTCATTTTAACGAATAGGTTCATCGTTTAGATCCAGATAACGAACGTTCGTTCGTTAATCTGTTTGTCGTTTTTCTTTTTCTCAGATTTATACCGCGATTTTTCTGATCGTGATTTCTGAACTGATTTTCGTTTTAGTATAACTTTTCGCTCGTTTATCGGAATCAGGCGATTCAAGCGCCTTGAGTTTCGTCTCGAAACCCTATTTCCGAATAATCTACTTAAACAAGTGTTTTCTTCTGTAAAATTTGACTTAGGTACAGATTAGTAAATAAAGCTTGTTTCTTTCGCCGTTTGAGTTTTGTTTCTTCGTTCGATTTGATTCTTTTTGCAAACCAGAGTTCTTAAGTTGAGCTTTCTGGTTAGATCTCTTATTTAAGTTTTACCCGTGCATTAGATGAGTACATATTGTATGCTTGTTTGTTTGTTTGCTTGCGATAGATTACCCGGATTGCGCCGCTTGCTACTTCGAATCCCTAGGTTTCGCGAATCATCAGCAAGGCAAGTAACACTTTGATCATATCCCTTTATTACCCAATTTTTATGCATTAGATCAATACTCAAACAATTTGCATGATTAGGATCTGATTAATATGTGGGTTTTGGGTAGTAGATGAGGTAGTACCTATTTCCTGTTTTATTTTTCAACCTTTGGGAGTTACTTTCTACGTTTGCTTATTTGTGCCATGCTATGCTAGTAGACGTGGATTGGGTGAGTGTATCCATGACAGATGTGAGATTGTTAATTAATGGTTTATTTAAGGTGGCAACTTTAATACACATCTGGGTGGATTGAGGCACTTGGGTATTCCAGGATTGCCTGTTTGTTTTTGGACCGCCACCCAGGCTCAAAGGGATGCACGTAAATTCCTTATCAGGAGTTGTGCAGGAGGAAGTACCAGTAGTGAAGGATTTTCCTGACGTATTTCCAGAAGAGTTGCCAGGTATGCCACCGGATAGAGACATCGAGTTTTTAATTGAGCTTTTGCCAGGCACAGGGCCGATGTCCAAGAGACCATACATGGTGCCAGCAAAGGATTTGGAGGAGATTAAGAGTCAGATTAAGGAGTTACTGGATAAAGGCTATATTCGCCCAAGTTCATCGCCTTGGGGATCGCCAGTACTTCTAGTGGAGAAGAAAGATGGATCATTAAGGATGGTTGTTGACTGTCGAGGCTTGAATGCAGTAACAATCAAGAACAAGTACCCACTGCCGATGATCAATGATCTGTTTGACCGATTGCAAGGAGCAAAGGTATTTTCCAAGATCGATTTGCGATCAGGATACCATCAGTTGAAGATTCGAGAGCAGGATATACCTAAGACGGCTTTTACCACCAGGTATGGGATGTACGAGTATACCGTTATGTCATTTGGTCTGATGAACGCGCCTGCCTATTTCATGAACATGATGAAGAAAGTATTTATGGAGTTTTTGGATAAGTTCGTCGTGGTGTTCATTGATGATATCTTGGTCTACTCGAAGAACGAAGAGGAGCATAAGGAGCATTTGCGTTTGGTATTGGAGAAGCTCAGAGAACACCAGTTATATGCCAAGTTCAGCAAATGTGAATTTTGGTTGAAGGAAGTTGGATTCCTTGGACATGTTATATCCGGAGAAGGAATAGCAGTAGACCCCACAAAGGTTGTCACCGTGACAAATTGGGTAGCACCAACGACAGTTGCAGAGATCCGAAGTTTTCTTTGACTGGCAGGATACTACCGGAGATTCATTGAGAGTTTTTCAAAGATTGCAAATCCCATGACAGAGTTGTTGAAGAAGGATACCAAGTTCAATTGGACTGAGGAATGTGAGGCCAGTTTCCAAGAATTGAAGACACGTTTGGTTACCTCGCCAGTGTTGATTCTGCCAGATCAGACCAAGGATTACGAGGTGTATTGCGATGCTTCACGTCGAGGACTTGGAGCAGTGCTTATGCAGGAGGGAGAGTTGTTTCATATGCTTCACGACAGCTTAAACCTCATGAGTTGAATTATGCCACGCATGATTTGGAGTTAGCAGCCGTAGTGCATGTGTTGAAGACATGGAGACATTTTCTTATCGAAAATCATTGTGAGGTGTACATGGATCACAAGAGTTTGAAGTACATTTTCACACAGAAGGAGTTGAATCTCAGGCAAAAGAGATGGTTGGAGCTCATCAAGGATTACGATATGAGATTGCTGTATCACCCTGGAAAGGCTAACGTAGTAGCCGATGCATTGAGCCGTAAGAGCCATGTCAATGCACTCATGACCGCCGGGTTGCCAAAGGAGTTAGCCGAGGACCTTTGCGAACTATGTTTGGAGATAGTTCCGAGAGGCTATGTAGCAGCATTGGAAATTCAGTCGACTTTGATGGATAAGAGCAGAGAAGCTCAGAAGACCGACAAGGAAATTGCTGAGATAAAGGAGAAGATGAGTAAAGGAAAAGCTAAGGGATTTCGTGAGGATGAGCACGATACCTTATGGTTTGAAGACCGTGTTTATGTGCCTGATGACCCGGAGATGAGGAAGTTGATTTTGCAAGAGGCCCATGATTCGCCGTATTCGATTCACCGAGGAAATACCAAGATGTATTTGGATTTGAAGGAGACTTTCTGGTGGACCGGAATGAAGAAGGATATTGCGGAGTTATGTAGCAGTTTGTGATGTATGTCAGAGAGTAAAGGCAGAGCATCAGAAGCTAGCAGGATTATTGCAACCATTGCCGATACCCGAATGGAAGTGGGATAAGCTAGGCATGGATTTTATCACAGGATTGCCCAGGACTCGTTCAGGCTATGACTCGATTTGGGTTGTAGTCGATCGTTTGACGAAGGTAGCTCATTTCATTCTAGTGAAGACCACTTACACCAGTGCTAAGTTGGCCAAGACATACATGAACAGGATCGTATGTCTGCATGGAGTTCCGAGGAGCATTGTATCAGATAGAGGAACCCAGTTTACCTCAAAGTTCGGAATCGGTTGCACGAAACTTTGGGTACCGAGCTAGAGTTCATCAGCCTTTCATCCATAGATGATGGATGCACCGAGAGAGTCAATCAGATTTTGGAGGATATGCTGAGAGCTTGTGCGCTAGATTACGGATCTAGTTGGGACGACAATTTGCCATATGCAGAGTTCTCTTACAACAACAGTTACCAATCCAGCTTGAAGATGGCCCCTTTCGAAGCATTATACGGAAGGAGGTGCAGAACCCCGTTGTCGTGGGACGAAGTTGGAGACCGCCAGTTGTTTGGACCATATTTGATCAAGGAGTCTGAACGGAAAGTGAAGTTGATTCGCGACAGGCTCAAGGTAGCCTAGTCCAGGCAGAAGAGCTATGTAGATTCAAAATGCAAGGAGACAGTTTACAAAGTCGGAGATAGAGTCTATCTTCGTGTATCCCCACTTCAAGGAGTTAAGCGTTATGGAGTCAAGGGAAAGTTAGCACCACGTTTTGTGGGACCGTACAAAGTTTTGGAGCGTATGGGAGAAGTTGCCTACAAGTTGGAATTACCTGAGGGATTGTCAGGAGTTCACGATGTGTTCCACGTTTCCCAGTTGAAGAAGTGCCACGCAGAGATGGTTGATATACGGAGAGATCTGATGGCCGCTAGAGGCGATTCAGTTGGACAGTGATTTGACCTATGAGGAGAAACCAGTCAAGATTCTTGAGTATGCCAGCCGAGTCACCCGCAGCAAGGTTATCAAGTTTTGCAAATTTTAGTGGAGCCACCACACCGAGGATGAAGCAACCTGGGAGCGAGAGCAAGATTTGCTGAAGGACCACCCTCACCTATTTTCTTGCCAACCCGAATCTCGAGGGCGAGATTCATCTTAAGGGGGGTAGGTTTGTAACATCCCAAATTTTCAATTTGGAATGGTATACAAATAGATCATTATTGCATATCATATTTAATGCATTTTGCTTTGATCCTAGAAATTCTACGCAACTCAAGGTCCCACGGAGAGAGTTGGGGATTTCGATATTTTCATATTTGAGTTTTCTCAAATTTTGAAAATAGGATCATTTGATTTTATTTATTTTATCTTCAATTATTTCACATTATAAATCATGAGAGAAGGAATAAAATGACCTTCCCAAAATAAAGAAATATTGAGGATTTAATAAAAAAAATCAAATAAGATTTTATTTCGGATTTTATTGCTATTTTATTTGGATTTAGGAAAAATGCGTGTTTTTAAAAATTGCATGTAGGCCCCAAATAAATGTTCATCTAAACTGGCTTGATTTTAGAAGCCGGGGAAAATTTATTTCGGGATTTTTGGAGTCCATTTAATATTTCTTTCGTTTGTTTTTCTGCGCGATAATTATTTTAAAAAAATCCGAACCGACTACGGGCCGGGTTCGGCCAGGACTCTCCTGGCCGGGGCCTTTATAAGCCGCCCCGGGCCACCCCGCCAGCCCACCCGAGCCGCCCGCCAACCCAAACCCTAGCGCCGCCCGCCGCCACCGCCACATCGCTGCCGCCATCGCAGACTCCCGTCATCGCCGCCGCCGCCGCCGCCCTTGCCGGAGCCGCCGCCGCTGCCAACCTGCACCCCGAGGTTGAAATCGCCGACGCCGTTTTTTTTGAAAAAACCATTCGATTTTTCCATCGGTTTTTCGTTGGTTTTTTTGGATTCGTTTTTTATTAGATCGTTTTTTACGGATTAGGTTAATTAGCGAGCGTTCGCTCGTTCGTTTTAACGAACGTGTTCATCGTTTAGATCCAGATAACGAACTTTCGTTCGTTAATCTGTTCGTCATTTTTCTTTTTCTCGGATTTATTCCGCGATTTTTCTGATCGCGATTTGTGATTCGATTTTCGTTTTAGTATAAATTTTCGCTCGTTTATCGAAATCTGGCGTTTCAAGCGCCTAGAGTTTCGTCTCGAAACCCTCTTTCCGAATAATCTACTCAAACAAGTTTTTGCTTCTGTAAAATTTGACTTAGGTCCATATTAGTAAACGAAGCTTGTTTCTTTCGCCGTTTGAGTTTTGTTTCTTCGTTCGATTTGATTCTTTTTGCAAACCGGAGTTCTTAAGTTGAGCTTTCTCGTTAGATCTCTTATTTCAATTTTACCAGTGCATTAGATGAGTACTTATTGTATGCTTGTTTGTTTGTTTGTTTGTTTGTTTGCTTGCGATAGATTACTCGGATTGCGCCGCTTGCTACTTCGAATCCCTAGGTTTCGCGGATCATCAGCAAGGCAAGTAACACTTTGATCATATCCCTTTATTACCTAGTTTTTATGCATTAGATCAATCCTTAAACAATTTGCGTGATTAGGATCTGATTAATATGTGGGTTTTGGGTAGTAGATGAGGTAGTACCTATTACCTATTTTATTTTTAAACCTTTGGGAGTTACTTTGTACGTTTGCTTATTTATGCCATGCTATGCTAGTAGACGTGGATTGGGTGAGTGTATCCAAGACAGATGTGAGATTGTTAATTAATGGTTTATTTAAGGTGGCAACTTTAATACACATCTGGGTGGATTGAGGCACTTGGGTATTCCAGGATTGCCTGTTTGTTTTTGGACCGCCACCCAGGCTCAAAGGGATCGTAAGATTATTCATGCTAGAAACTTACGTGTGCAGCCACATGCTATTATGGGCTCTAGCATAGTTGACGAAGTCGTGCGAACTCTTATAGTGGTAGACTAGCAGATGTAGGGGAAAGTAGGTGTACAGGTCTACCCATCGTAAGGTGCTAGCGCTTCTGAAAGACTATGTCTCGGTCATCCATTTCTCAAACACCATGTAGTGCGAGAAAACCAACGGAGGAGATCAAATCGTGTGGGGAAAAGTGCGCAAACCTCTGCAGAGTGTATAAACTAATCATGATTAGTCGTGTCCCCGGTTATGGACGTTTTGAGTATCTAGTACTTGGATTATCATGTGAATCTCGTCATGTTACCTTTAATTAATATTGTTGGGTTTGTTTAATGATGATGTTACTTAATTGGGATTGAGAATGCTGTCAACCATTCTCAATGTTTAACAACCACCATGATAGTTAAATAAAATTTATTCCTTGCAGTAGGGAAAAATTGGCTTTATGCAAAACTGTAACCATAGAGCTTTCCAGCAAGCCATATATGCATGTAGTATAGCTTTATTCTTTCATTACTCTCTATGTGGTACATTGCCAGCATATTCCATGTGCTGACCCGTTTTCGGGCTGCAACGTTCATGTTGCAGACTTCTCAGACGACGAGTAAGATGCCTTAGGATCGTGGTTCTATACTCAGTGATGTCGTTGGAGTTTATGGACTCACTTATCTTCCAAGCCTTCCCCTGTTATCGTATTAGATGGCCTTAAGCCATATTTATTATAATAAGCTCTCTTTTGAGACATTCGATGCAATCAGTGTGTGATTGCTACTCTATTATAAATCCTTCGAGTACTGTGCGTTTCAGCATTACTGATCCAGGGATGACACTGATGCACATAGATCAGACTGTTTGAGGTCTAGTCGCTACAGATAAATGGAAGACCTTCTTCTTGACATCATCCTCGGGCAAACCTGCAAGCTTACATAATCCACAAACTTCATCCACATAGAGTAGATGCATATCAGGATGTAGTGTTCCATCTCCTAAATAAGGATTAGCTAGCAGTTTCTCTATCATACCCAAAGGAATTTCATAATAAATATTTTCAGTAGGTTAAGTAGGTTGAGGAGAAACTTCTTGCTCTACCGGTCGAGGTGAACATACCCTGAACAAGCCCCTCAAAAGATTATTTTCCATAGTGACAAGTAAGAGTAAATTTCAGCACACTATATAAATGTTTCCTTACCAAATTCCACTCACCAAAGGTGCTTCACTCCTAGCAACGGCGCCAGAAAAGAGTCTTGATGACCCACAAGTGTAGGGGGTCTATCGTCTTTTGATTAGTAACAGTGTCAAACCCAACAAGGAGCAGAAGGAAATGACAAACGGTTTTCAGCAAGGTATTCTCTGCAAGCACTAAAATTATTGGTAATAGATAGTTGTGTGATAAGATAATTCGTAATGGGTAGCAAGTAACAAAAGTAACTAAGGTGCAGCAAGGTAGCCCAATCAATTTTGTAGCAAAGGACAAGCCTGGACAAACTCTTATATAGAGCAAAGTGCTCCCGAGGACACATGGAATTATTGTCAAGCTAGTTTTCATCATGCTCATATGATTCATGTTCGTTACTTTGATAATTTGATATGTGGGTGGACTGGTGCTTGGGTGCTATCCTTACTTGGACAAGCCTCCCACTTATGATTAACCCCTCTCACAAGCATCCGCAACTACAAAAGAAGAATTAAGATAAATCTAACCATAGCATGAAACATGTGGATCCAAATCAGCCCCTTACGAAGCAACACATAAACTAGGGTTTAAGCTTCTGTCACTCTAGCAACAAATCATCTACTTATTACTTCCCAATGCCTTCCCCTAGGCCCAAACAATGGTGAAGTGTCATGTAGTCGACGTTCACATAACACCACCAGAGGAAAGACAACATACATCTCATCAAAATATCGAACGAATACCAAATTCACATGATTATTTATAACAAGACTTCTCCCATGTCCTCAGGAACAAACGTAACTACTCACAAAGCATATGCATGTTCAAAATCAGTGGAGTATAATTATCATTAAGGATCTGAACATATGATCTTCCACCGGATAAACCAACTAGCATCAACTACAAGGAGTAATCAACACTACTAGCAACCCACAGGTACCAATCTGAGGTTTTGAGACAAAGATCGGATACAATAGATGAATTAGGGTTTGAGAGGATATGGTGCTGGTGAAGATGTTGATGGAGATTGAGCCCCTCTCGATGATAGGATCGTTGGTGATGACGATGGCTTCGATTTCCCCTTCGCGCGGGAAGTTTCCTTGATTGAATAGCTCCGCCGGAGCCCTAGATTGTTTCTTCCCAAGTTCTGCCTCGAGATGGCGGCGCTTCATCCCGGAAGCTTCGTCTTGATTTTTTCCAGGTCAAAACACATCATATAGCAAAAGATGGACACCGGAGGCCTACCAGGGGGGCCATAGGGTAGGGGGGCGCGTCCAGGGGGTAGGGCGCGCCCCCACCCTTGTGGATGCCTGGTGGGTCCCCTCTGGTGCTTTCTTCGCCCCATATTATTTATATATTCCAAAATAATTCTCCATGAAGTTTCATGACTTTTGGAGTTGTGCAGAATAGGTCTCTCAGATTCGCTCCTTTTCCAGTCCAGAATTCTAGCTGCCGGCATTCTCCCTCTTCATGTAAATCTTGTAAAATAAGAGAGAAAAGGCATAAGTATTGTGCTATAATATGTAATAACAACCCATAATGCAATAATTATCAAAAGAAAAGCATGATGCAAAATGGACGTATCAAGCATGATTTTTGTGATGACTTGAGCCATAGAGATCTCTTTTCTCTTCTTCTTGTTCCTCGTGGGTGTTCAGCCTTTCCATTATATCAGCAGAATCAAGAACTTTGAAATCAGCTCGTTCCCTTATCATCAGAACAGGAGTATCGAACGAACTGTCAAGAGATTGGAGCAGTTTCTTCACAACTTCATGGTCAGTGATGTCTCTAGCGTTGAGACCTTGCATCTCGTTGGCGATGTTACTCAGACGATCAAATGTTTGCTGACAGCTTTCATTTCCAATGCACTTGAACCTATTGAACTTTGCTCGAAGGGTATCGATGCGAGCTTCTTTCTGAGTTGAAACACCTTCCTTTATCTTCTTGAGAATGTCCCACAATTCCTTCACCGATTCACACTGATGATACCGATGAAATTGAGCACGAGAGAGATGACCACCAATTTCATATTTGGCCCGAGCGTCCCATTGAATGAGTCATTTCTCTCGGTCGTAGGGAACTTGGGGCACTTCAAGCGTGACTCAATTAGGCACCACGTTCCACATATCATCATCAATTGCTCGGGGACAGATCTTCATCTTCTCCTTCGAGAAGGGGTAGTCTGTCACATCGAATGTGGGAATCTTGAGGTGCAACTTGTAGCTCACTGAATACATACTTAAACTCCAAGGTTGTTAGACCAAAATGAGCTGAGTCAAGGAGTACCGCGCTCTAATACCAATTGTAGGAACGAAGTATGTCTACCAGATGGGGGGTGAATGGGAGTTTCCAAATTTCTTCTGAAATCTGAAAACTCC
The DNA here is from genome assembly GCA_021437245.1 of Aegilops speltoides. NCBI lineage: Eukaryota > Viridiplantae > Streptophyta > Magnoliopsida > Poales > Poaceae > Aegilops > Aegilops speltoides. The sequence goes on along the minus strand of CM038143.1, from coordinate 131,220,381 downwards.
TGGAACCCAGCAGCGATGCGAATGAAAAACAAACTACAACGAGCTATAACTAAGTACCGAATGGAAAATAAACATGCATCGAGACAAATCACATGAAGGAAAACATATCAATGTAAACATGAGTAGTAGAGGTAACCAGTGATGCTCGATGGCGACAGAGTATTTGTTCGACCAGTTCGTCCTTCTTCATAAGGACTACGTCTGGTTGGAGGGGTTGTGCCTTAACAGGGAAGATAAACTCTCTTCACCCTATTCTCCTCAATAATTGGTTCATCCACTAATGTCAATTACTCGTGGTAGATACTTGAGGCATTCTCCGAACCTTTACAAACTTCTTGTTCGAGAACCACAATCACTCTTGGTCTCTGAAGAAATTGACACCTAACCATCTAGAGAGTTTGCAGCTCTCAAGAGTAATAGGTGGAGCGTACTAGACTTAGATTCTAGTGATGTTGAACCACTATCTAATTCTTCGGCTCTAGGGGTTTTATCTCGGTGGATTTTTAAACTCAAATCGCTCATAGAGGGGGCTACTCAACAATCTTCTCAGAATCAAATGGAGCAGCCACCAGACAAATCCAGCGCGGGGTGGCTATTTATAGCCGTAGCCTTCCCTGGTGGGAAATGACCATTTTGGACACGCGGTTCAGCCGATGGCCAACCGACACGTTCACAACGGTCGGATTTTGGAGCAACGGTAACATTACTTAAGGAACAAGTAATGCTAACACCTCAGTCTGAGACAAATCTCTCATAGTGAAGAAGATCATAGTGTAAGTGCATCTAGTGCCACCCCTAGTTGGTTTTGGAGTATTGATGACAAAGTTGGTTGACGGACTAATGCGTTTGTGAGAATTGCAGGATAACGCAGGTAGTGTCCCTCATTGATTCGGTTTACCTACCGGAGATGACCCCTAAAAATGAATGAAGACATTGAAGACAATGGTGGTATGAGAAGATATTCATATTGAAGACTATGACATGAGAAGACATTACGTGAAGACTATGGAGCGCGAAGAGTGTGTGGTTTCGTTGTTTCCTTTTCTTCTTGGTTGAGTCATAGGAACCACCGTACTGTTAAGTGGGGTCCAAGTGAACTAAGTCAGAGTGACTGAAGTGATGCTCAACCTAAATCCTATGTCTTCGAGTGAAGACAATTAGAGCAAATCTTATCCAGAGTTGGATGAGTCAGCTTTGCTTGTAGCCCAAGTAAAGTTGTCGCGTGTGTTTGAAATCTGACCGTTGGAACACGTGTCAGTTCCTTAGTGACCCAGGGTCATTTCGGAATCAGGTCGGGTTGCCTTGTGGCTATAAATAGCCCACCCCCTACACCATAAATTGGTGGCCGCTCAGAGTTTGTGCACGGCTTTTGTCATTTGAGAGCAACCCACCTCGAAGCCTTTGAGAGAGAGAAATCCTTGCGAGGACAAAGCCCAAACACCCAGAGCCAAAGAGTGGTAGGCATCACCGAAGTCTTTCTGTCTGTGTGACTGAAGACTTATTACACTTGAGGATCTGTGAATCCTCCAAATTGTTAGGCGTCGCGTTCTCGAGCATCCAAGAGTCATTGTGGATTGCTAGTGAACGAAGTCTGTGAAGGTTTGGAAGTCTACCTTGAAGACTTACCAGAGTGATTGGGCGAGGACTGGGTGTCCTTAGCTCAAGGGGAATAAGGTGAAGACACGGTCTTCTGAGTTAAATCTCAGCCTCCCTAACCAGACGTCACGGTTGTCACAAAGAATCGAACTGGTCCAACAAATCTGTGTCTTCAACAAGCGACTGGTTCTATCCCTTTCCATCCTTTACTTAAGTTTGTCTTCGTGAAGTCATTGCCTATCAGTGTATCTGTTTGACTTCATTACTTGACTACTACTTTTGATTGGCTTCATACTATCTTCCATCCTGATCGTTACTACTTAGCTGCTATTAGTCCTGTACTTTCACATCATTGCATACTTGACTATGTCTTGCTTATGGTAGTTTATCTTCCGCTGCATATCAACTAGGTCATTTCTATTGTTTGTCTTTGAAACTTCCAAGTTTTGAAGACTTTCATAAAATTCGCCTATTCACCCCCCCTCTAGTCGATACTAGCACTTTCAATTGGTATCAGAGCAAGGTACTCCCTTGTTCTATGTGATTCGGTTTAACCACCTGGAGTTTCAGCTATGTCGACTACAGGATTGAGGAACATATCTTGCCCCACCTTGGCGGTCATGAGTATCCCCGATGGAAGGCCATGATGAAGAAGCGACTCATGGCAATGGATAGCGAAGTATGGACCGTCACTGAGATTGGCCTCACTGATCTATGCAAGATGGCGGAGGCCGATGACATTCGCAAGTACACTCTATTGAACCTTACGGCGAAGGATGTCATCTGCTCTCATCTGTCCCGAAATCAGTTCAGGAATGTTATGCACCTCAATCACGCGAAGCTAATCTGGGACCGGCTTTCTGAGGTCTATGAAGGTCATCGCACTCGTCATGATCCGTGGTTTGAGGACTACAAGGAGTCTCTTAAGGAGATGACCTTTGCACCTGAGTTATCATCATCCTCATCATGCCACATGGCAAGGGGTGATAAGGTAACTGAATGCTACCTCTCTGAATCTAGCGATGATGAATCAGGTGATGAATTTGGCCCCAATTGTGACAAGCTTGCTTCCCTTGCCACTAAACAGCAAAGAATCTTGGAAAAGGTTCAAGACATGCTTAGTAAGAGCGATGATATGTTGGGTGAAGAAATGGATCAGTCAAAAGCTTTGGCTGGTAGTCTTCAGAGACTTCATGCCAAGTTTGACGCCCTTCAAGATCAAAATAATTCTCTCTTGTATGATCATGAGAAGCTTTCTTCTGAATGTCTTCAAAGAAATCTAGACCTTGAAAAGATAAGAGTGGATTATGAAGATCTTCAGAAGGAGCGTGATTCATTACTTGCTCAACAAATCAGCGTTACACAGAATGGATTTGAACCACCACGTCTAAAATGCATTGAGCGTGATAATGCTACATCTGTTGCTGAATGTTCCACTGCTGCTACTGTTTCATTGTCTTCACCTACTGATGTGGTTGCTAACCCCTCTACGGAGGATACCACGCTATTGCTTGATGAAAATGCTATGTTGAAGACATTGCTTGAAACAGGATGTACAAAAGTTTGAAGGACATTAGACACTCTGCGATGTCCTCAAAAGCGATTCTCAACCAAACCCTAGGAAAGAGGGTGTTGGGTTGGAGGAAAATGAATGTTGATGGCTCAGATCTTTGAAAGCAAGTACCCAAAACCACATGGGTTATGCAAAGGAACCTTCATGAGATCCATCCACTTTATCCGGCTTTTCTGTGCTAATCCTATTATCATTGATGAATCCTTTGATGCAAACTATAAGCTGTTCAAGAATCGTAATGGTGAAGTGTTTGCGGTACATTGGTACTAATCTGCGAGAATGGACCACCTATGAAGAAGATCTGGATACCTAAGCGTTACATTGAGAATCTTCCTGTGAATGTCGTCATGACACCACCAAGGAAGAAGACAAACCCCAGACCTATAGCTTCATATGGCCCAAAGGCTTCATACAGATACATGACTCACATGAGTCACCCTAACGCCAATGTTTTGCAGGGAAATCATACTCAGACTCAAGAATATGAGCGTGTGTCTTCAAACCGCTATGTTCATAGAACTAAGAACTTTTCTGCTTATTCATATGAGTATCATTCATCTCCTGCAAGGCTATTTGCTAGGGCTTCAAAGCCGAAATTCTCAGATGCTGCACTTAGACTCATTGCTTCTAAGCCACCCCTGAAGATGTGGGTGGCAAAGAAGAACTAACTCTCTTTTGCAGAAAACGGTCTCTAGCCAGCAATCAATGGCGTCCGATACTATTGCTAATTTAGGACGCATGATAAAATGTCATTCTATATGCTTCACATCTGAATCGCTTATGAGTCATACTATATGTCCTAACTTTGATATAAGCTGTGACAATCCCTATATGTGTCAAATGCTTATGCTTCACAACACTCTTGTGAAGCCTATCCTCCTAACTGCACTGCAGGGTACATCACCAAAAGCTTCAGAATGGATTATGGACAGTGGATGCACTAATCATATGACTGGTGATCGAAGTCTTCTCATGGACTCAACCTTACGTCCATCCGACAAGTGTCACATCACATTTGCTGACACTGGTAAAAGCAATGTATTGGGTCAACGTAGAGTTGCAATCTCAAAGGATCAACACATGGATAAAGTGATGCTTGTTGAATCCCTTGGTTTCAACTTAAAGTCTGTCTCAATGCTTTGTGACTTGAACATGATTGTGCTATTTGGAAAATATCGCTGCCTTGTACTAATGGAATCTGACAAATCTCTACATGGTAGATTTCTCAGCAGGTCCACAGCTTGCCGTATGTCTTCTCACAAAAGCTTCAGAATGCTGGCTCTGGCATCGAAGGCTAGGACATGCTGGCGTGAGGAACTTACACTCACTTGTCAAGAAGAAGCATGTCATTGGCATCGAAGATGTCAAGTTCAAGAAGGATCATCTGTGGTGCCCGTGAAGTCGGAAAGATGACAAGGGCAAAGCACCCTCGAAGACAATCATGACAACATCTCAACCCTTCGAGCTGTTACACATGGACTTATTTGGACCTACTCACTACTCCACCCTCACAACAACTGCTGTCTCTATGGCTTCGTCATTGTTGATGACTACTCAAGATACACATGGGTTCATATAATTCTTTACAAGACCAAGTGCAAGATGTCTTCAGCGCCCGCCAATCGAGCAATGAACAATTATGGCGTGAAGATCAAGCATATCGGAAGTGACAATGGCATCAATTCAAGAACACAGACTTGATCTCAGATCTGGATACAATGGGAATCACTCATGAGTTCTCTGCTCCATACACACCTCAAAGAAATGGCATCGTTGAGCGCAAAAATGAACCCTCATTGAGATGGCTCGAACAATGCTAGATGAATACAAGACACCAAGAAAGTTCGGCCTAAAGCTATTGATACAGACTGTCACATCATCAACCGTGTGTACATCCATAAGCTTCGAACAAAACATCCTATGAGCTCCTTCTTCGAAAGAAGCCAAACGTCGCCACTTGAGTATTTGGAGCTAGATCTTTGGATCAAGGATCCCCATCACAAGTCAAAATTTGCACCTAAGGCTCACGAAGGCTTCATGCTTGGCTATGGAAAGGACTCACACTCCTACAGAGTCTTCAACCTCTATCTCTATAAGATCGTCGAAACTGTGGATGTGAAATTTGATGAAACTAATGGTTCACAAAGAGAACTCCTACCAAGTACACTAGATGAAGCTTCTCCAAGTGAATCTATCAAGCTGATGGGAACTGGTGAAATCATGCCTTCTGAAGCACAGCCTAAAGAGGAACTTATCATTTCTGCCCCAAGCCAACCTGAAGACAATGCTCAGACCGAAGACAATCCTTCCAATGATGACAATGACCAGCAAGAGCAAAGTCTTCGTCTTGTTCATCCTCGTGTTGCAAATGAAGTTCAAATAGAGAAGATAATTGACAGCATCAATGCACCTGGTCCACTCACTCGGTCAAGAGCAACATAGCTAGCAAACTTCTGTGGGCACTTTTCATTTGTGTCAATATCAGAACCCAAGAAAGTTGCTGAAGCTTTTATGGAACCTGAATGGATTCAAGCCATGCAAGAAGAACTTCAACAGTTCAAGCCGAATAATGTTTGGAACTTGTCAAGTGACCTGACCCTCGCAAGCATAACATTATTGGAACAAAATGGATATATCGAAACAAGCAAGATGAGCATGGTCAAGTCGTCAGAAACAAAGCACGTCTTGTGGCTCAAGGATATACTCAAGTTGAAGGAATTGACTTGATGAAACATTTGCTCTGTTGCTAGGCTTGAAGCTATTCATATCTCGCTAGCCTACGCTAATCATCACAACATATTGCTATACCAAATGGATGTGAAGAGTGCATTTCTCAATGGTAAGATTGAAGAAGAAGTATATGTAGCTCAACCACCTGGCTTTGAAGATCCAAAACATCCTGATATGGTGTACAAGTTAAACAAAGCACTGTATGGCCTCAAACAAGCTCCTCGTGCATGGTATGATACGATCAAAGATTTCCTGAAGAGGAAAGGATTCAAACCAGGATCCCTCGATCCCACACTCTTCACGAAGACATATGATGGTGAACTGTTTGTGTGCCAAATATATGTGGATGACATAATCTTCGGATGCACCAACCAGAAGTATAGTGATGAGTTTGGGTACATGATGCAAGAGCAATATCAGATGTCCATGATGGGTGAGCTAAAGTTCTTCCTTGGTCTTCAAATTCGTCAGCAAAGGAATGGCATCTTCATATCTCAAGAAAAATACCTCAAAGATTGTCTGAAGAAGTTTGGAATGGAAGACTGCAAAGGCTACACGACGCCAATGCCAGCCAAACACCATCTTGGTCCCGACGACAATGGTAAAGAGTTCGATCAAAAGGTATACCGCTCCATGATTGGTTCTTTACTTTATCTATGTGCATCTAGGCCAGATATTATGCTTAGTGTTTGCATGTGTGCTCGATTCCAAGCAGCACCAAAGGAATCGCATCACTTAGCTGTGAAGCGAATTCTTCGATATTTGGCTTACACCTCAACACTCGGATTATGGTATCCCAAGGGCTCAAAATTTGATTTGGTTGGATTCTCGGATGCTGATTATGCTGGTGACAAAGTGGATCGCAAGTCTACATCAGGCACATGTCATTTTCTTGGTCGATCACTTGTCTGTTGGTCTTCAAAGAAGCAGAATTGTGTATCACTCTCAACTGCTGAATCTGAATACATCGCTGCTGGATCCTGTTGTGCTCAGCTTCTATGGATGAAGCAAACTCTCAAGGACTAAGGCATCAACCTGAAACAAGTACCTCTCTTCTGCGACAATGAGAGTGCCATCAAGATAGCCAACAATCCAGTCCAGCACTCGAAGACAAAGCACATTGAAATTCGTCATCACTTTCTCAGAGATCATGTCATGAAGAAAGATATCGATATCATTCATGTCAAAACGAAGAGCAACCGCGATATCTTCACAAAGCCCTTGGATGAGAAAAGGTTACGCAAGTTACGGTGTGAGCTAAATATCTTGGAATCCTCTAATGTCCTGTGATCAGGCACACATCCTAACACTTATGCATGTTGATGACTTAGATGTGCAACACACAAAGTAATGTATATCTTCGATCAATGAAGATTTACACTCTGAGTGTGAATACATTAACATGGAATTTGACTTCAGAGCGCCACGATAATTGTGCGCCGTGTCTGGGTCTAATACTTCCTATACGTGGGTAACGCCACCACCAAATTTCTCTGTTTGAAGTGTTTCACTCATGGCGTTATATTGCAATGACTTCGCATTTGGTTTGTCTTCTGTTTCAATTTATCTTCATGATTTTCTGCACTATGATTTGATTGCTTTCTGATATATATATATACTAGTGTTCTGTCCTCTACAGCATTCACTTATAGCTATGTCTTCAAGTTGGATCTTTTGAACTAAGTGAATGTGATCGGACCCTGACCTCTCTATGCTTTCTATCTCAAACTCTATCTGTCCAAATCATATGCATTCTATTGAAACTGTCGAATGTCTTCTATGAGTCCTAGTCAGCAGAAGGCAAAGAGACAAACATTAAATCTGTTTTAAATGACTTATCTTTATTGTTGAAATCCGGAGAAGCCGGAACAACTCTCCGACATGCCTGGGGGGCGTGGGAACGTGGGACAACTCTGAGTATGTTGCATGCTTGCCACGTGCCCCTCAGATGTGAACCGCCAGGGGCACCAGCGTAATTGCGCTGTGCCGCTCACCTACTTATAAATACTTGTCCCCTGCGGTAAGGAAATCCTTCTTCCACCTCTCAACCTCCGTCAAAACCGTAGCGCCACCGCTAGCTCTCGACGATGCCGGCGACGAAGCGCTTAGCTGCCGCGACTTCTCCGATGCCGTCCTCACGCCGGCCGCAGACATCGTCCTCTCCGCCGTCACCGTAGGTGTCCCCCGTCGCCAAGTTAGGGCACGGTGGGCTGAACTGCTCGGTCTCCTATTCATCCCATCTAGCAGTTCTTGGTGCGGTAATTATAACTCTATTTTGACCACCTTATTGATCTTCAAGATTCATCCTGTTTACCGAAAGTGGTTTTTGCCTATTCAATGTTAGATCTATTTTGTCTGCATCTCATATTGCCTAGTCAATTCACTTAGATTTCCTGTCTAGTTTGATTCCTCACTTGTACTTATTCACGGATTGGTACAAATCTGGAACCAACTCACCTATATAAGTGAATGTCTTCGCATCATGAGGTCAATGTCTTCAAACTGATTTATCTTCAAAATCTTCTGAGAATGCATATGACCTCTTCCCCTTCCCTCACATCTCTAATGCCATCACAGGTACATGTCTGTGGGAGAATCCCTTGGTTCTCATAGTCTGCATTCGTTTGCAGAATACTTACAACATCATATCAATTCTACTGAAGCCAGTTCCTGCTTGACCAGCAAGCATAAGTCTCTGAAGCCTTTGAACGTATTGAAGCCATTCAGTTTGAAGTTCATGGCTGCAGAAAAATCAGCAAGGAAGGGTGGCGGGCATAGCGAGAAAGGAACATCCAAAGATCGCACGATGACCTAGCAGAACTCTACAAGACAGATCCCGAAGAGAATTATCATCAGCGAAAGACACGAATCCAATGGATTCGACGCTATTGGGCTGAAGAATGGTTCAAGTACAAGTTTGTGACAAAGGAATATGTAGAGAAGAATGCTATCAAGAGACCTTGGGGTGATATTCTCTATCGAGGACTTCAACCCAAGAACAGAGCTGAAGCTATTGCGCAAGGCTTCTATCCTTGCATGGTCCGTGGACCTCAGCCTGAAAACGCCGATCCCACTTCATTACTCTGGTGTCGTGACGATGCTCTCTTCAAGCACAACCTTCAATTCGCCTAGGCTTCAGCCATGAAAAACAAGAAGTCTTTGGGATTGGACTTCAACCCTGGTCCCTCTGCTTCGTACTGACGGCTCCCGTGATGCAGAACCCAATGTCATCGGCCCCTTCTCCAACCTTGACGGCCTCATCACCTACATCTTGGTCCAGGGTGCCAGAGTAGATCATTCTGATAATGATGCTGACTCTGATGAAGCTCAAGCTCCTCCTCCGGAGCCGCAGAAGCAAAAGAAGCCAAAGGCTTCTAGATCACCTACACCTCCAAAAACTTCTCGTGCGAAGCCACTGGCCACTGCACCTCTTGAAGCCAGTGTGCAGTCTTAAGATCAATCCTGTATCTCCAAGAAGACGGAGAAGAAAAAGCAACTTGTCAGGCATACTGATCAAGCCTTGACTCCTGCCGCCATTCTGCGTGAAGAACCCATTGATCTGTCCAGTGATGAAGATCTTGCTGATGATGCCCTTGAGCAACTGATAAAGAGCAAGGAAGAAGCAGAAATCTTCAATAACCTGCCTCTCTTTGATGTGGCAATCATCCACAACTTCATTGATGAGTGGTTGGACACCCCCAATCTCAGCTTTGAAGATTTGCAGCTTCCCATTGGCCTCAGTGTCGCCTTCAATGGCGCCATTGCTTCTGAGCTAGCTCTCGCTCAGCGCATCGTTGAGCTGAAGAACAAGATTGATTATGAGAAGGCTCACTTCAAGAAGCATGTGGCGAAGCTAAGTGTTCAAGACGTCAGAAATTTCAAGGTCATGCTGCATGAGCTTAAAGAAGCTTTTCTTAAGAAGCGTGAAGAAGCTCAGGGCTCTCGTGAGCGCATGAAGAGTTTGGCTGATAAGTGTGTGCTTGCATACAATGAGGCTGAGAAGCGCAAGTCACTTGGCCGTCCTGGCATTGACCCCAGGATGGCTGCAAAGAAAAAGGAGAAGCTTCTTGCTGACCAGCCTGCACCTTCAAGCCAAGAAGCCCCTCGCATTATCTTCCCAAGTAGCATGACTGGCTCGAAGCCAAAGGTCACCACAACCGCTTCTGAACAGAAGAAGACGAGGGCTACTGAGGCTGAATCCAGAAAGAGGAAGAATACTGAAGCCTCTGATGCCGCTCCCTCCAAGAAGAAGCGCAAGACCAAGAAGACTAGGGCTGCTCCCACAGAGCCCTTAGTTGTTGAACCCATTTCAGTGGTTCACCCTGCGTCAGAACATCAAGAAAGAAGGATGATAGTCCATGAGCCTGCTTCCACAAAGGCTCATGAAGCTGAAGATATTCCAGCAGCTGAACCCACCGCTGCTGAAGACATTGGTCATGATGACAATGTTGAAGATGATGAAATTCTTCCTCAGATCGAACATGACGTGGTATCATCGCCTGTTCTTACGAACAGCGAACTCATCAGCATTGGTCGTCCTCTGATGCCAATTGCTCAGGATGCATCGTGGGCTGATCACCCACAACAACAAGACTCCCCCAGTACTCCCCAACAAAAACAACAAGCTACACCTCCCGTGCAAGAAGAAGATGAAGACCTTGAGGCCCAGCCAACTCCATCTCCTAAGGTGTTGCCAGCATTTCGCAGGCAGCGCAAAGGACAAAGGCCTCAAGTCCCTCTGTCGAGCGTTCCAGAAGGAGAAGTGCAACGCCAGCCTGTTGCACGTCAAGTATTTTCTGAACCCACTCCTACTATGAATGTCTCCGAGTCTGAAGCCCCAGCTGCTGAAGACATTCCGGCTGCATCAGCCGTGGACAATCAAGAAGACGTACGTGTCCCTACTCGCCCCATTAATGAAGAAGCTATTCCTGATGTGAACGTGCCAGTGCCCGACCCTCCTGTTCATCAAGAGGAGGTTGACAATGTTGAAGCTGCCTCCACCAACGCCAATGAAGCCAATGATGTTGTCATGGCTGACGCTAATGTGGAGCCTGCACCTACCAGTGTGCCTGAAGCCAATGAGGCCACTGAGCCTGAAGCCAATGAGGCCACTGCACCTGAAGCTAATGAGACAACTGCTCCTGAAGCACCTGTTGTGCAGCCTGAAGCCTCAGTTGTTGCCCCTGCTCCTGTTCCGCCACCAAGGCCCCATACAATTGAGCAAGCATACAGTCATGGTCAGCTAACCGCTGTCTGATTGCCATTCAGTACCTCCGCCTCGCCTCGACCTCAATTTGATTATCATGTTGAGCATAGGCCTCAGTCCGAAGCCAAAGCCAAGACTGTTAAGGTTTCAGTCTCGCAAACTCACGGGGTCCTTCAATGCAAATGGCTTCAAGAGCGAATACCTTCTTTGACACGCCAAGAACCCCTACTCAAAGCCAAAGATATCATCGATCGCTTCGAGCTATCAACAGAAGCTATTACTCCTGCGTTTTGTATGATCAAGGGCATTTTCCCTCATATCGCCTTGACACCGGCCATTGTTTGGACTATCGTGCTTAGAAGAAGCACTTGATTGCTTCGTGATGCTGGTCTGCTCAACTTTGTGACAGACAAAGAACACTGGAATGAAGAGCTATTGCTTCAATTCTATGCTACTCTACACATTCGCGGCTACAACAGAGATATCAAGACATGGGTCCTCGAGTGGATGACCGGAAATGTTCATCATGAAGCCAAAGCTCTTGACATCATCGAGCTTACAGGGCTTGCCACTCCTAGAGAGCTATATGAACCTGATTGTCTACTACACCGCAATGCATTGGAGAGCATCTTCCATAATCCAGAACCCAACATGAGCCAGATGTTGAGCATGATGAAGCCCTTGCCATCTGACGCTGAATATCCAACAGAGTTCTTTGTTGAAGACCTTGAGTATTTGCCACGCACAATATATCATATTATCCAGCGAACTCTATGGCCTATCAAAGGACATTCATCAGCGGCCAAGCTTGAAGGAACTATGAAGACTTTGATATTTTACATTCTCAATGGCATTAGCTTCAATACTCAAGAATTCTTCATCAGGCAACTTGCTGCTTCTGGGTCTGACCTATTTGGTCTGAAGTATTATGCTCCATGGGTCATGCGCCTCATCAAGAGACACTCATCTGTCAACTATCAGCCCTCTACTCGCAATCATCTGATCTTTTTGCCAGAGGTTGATATGTCGGTTGAAGCCATATACTCTGACCCTGCCAAGAAGCCTCTTTGTCTTCAGAATGTCGAGCACCAAAGCTTCACTCAACCCATTGAAGGTGTTCAAGCAGCAACACGAATCTATCCATTGGCTGGAAATTCTCGTCCGCCTCATCGAGCACCTACTGAAGCCACTGAAAGCACCATTGCCCAAAGGCCTCGGAAGGGTTCTCGCGTTCTCAATGACTGAGAACTTCTTGTGGCCCTTCATCAGAAACAGGATAAGCATCACTATTGGCTCAAGAGACAGATGCAAAGCCTCTTGGTGGATGTCAATCGTATTCGTAACCTTGCCACCAAGAATGCCTTTGTTGCTCATGAGACTTGCCGGCGATCATGGAAGAGTTTGACCCTGCTTAGTGCTGAAGCAGATCGTGAAGACGATGGCTTCAATGAAAGATTCTAGTTTGACTCCACTCCTCCACGGACTGCTGTCCTACGTCGCACTCCATCTCTTGAAGACTCTGAATATCTTCCTCCGCGGCAACTGTCAATGCCAGAGTGATCGATGATGAAGATGATGCTACTTCACCACCTCCTACTACTGCACACATCGACACTGCACCAAGTTCGTCTGCACCGCCAACCAACGACGACAACCCTGCTGCTTCACCTACTCATGAGGACGAGTAGATGCTCTATGTCTTCAAACCTTTTTGGTCCTTACTAACAAAAGGGGGAGAAGCGTATGAATTGATAGTCTTCAAGCGGGTTCATATGGGCGGTTGCATTATATTTTGCCTCGTGCTTACAACTCTTGCGTTTGAAACATTTGGTTCTTTGAGTTGTAACACTTAAACTTGATGGTCGTCTGCTACTTATTTGCTTTACTGTGATGCGATGATAAATTCCGCATGTGCGATGATAACTTCCGCACTTAGATCATTCTGCAGACGTCCATTTTTCATTATGCATGTCATCCTACTTGCTATATCATTACATGCATGATGAATTATCTTCATAAGTTGAAGAGGATCTCCATAAGTACAACCTGCCATGTGCATTTGCATTCCAAAAGCAAATTATTTATATGCACATCTTCAGGGGGAGCCCTTGCTACTTATGAAGACAATTCCCTATCCTTACAATTTCACATACTTTATCCCCGTTGAAAACTTCAACCAGTTTGTCATCAATCACCAAAAAGGGGGAGATTGTAAGTGCATCTAGTGCCACCCCTAGTTGGTTTTGGAGTATTGACGACAAAGTTGGTTGAGGGACTAATGTGTTTGTGAGAATTGCAGGATAACGCAGGTAGTGTCCCTCATTGATTCGGTTTACCTACCGGAGATGACCCCTAAAAATGAATGAAGACATTGAAGACAATGGTGGTATGAGAAGATATTCATATTGAAGACTATGACATGAGAAGACATTACGTGAAGACTATGGAGCGCGAAGAGTGTGTGGTTTCGTTGTTTCCTTTTCTTCTTTGTTGAGTCATAGGAACCACCGTACTGTTAAGTGGGATCCAAGTGAACTAAGTCAGAGTGACTGAAGTGATGCTCAACCCAAATCCTATGTCTTCGAGTGAAGACAATTAGAGCAAATCTTATCCAGAGCTGGATGAGTCAGCTTTGCTTGTAGCCCAAGTAAAGTTGCCGCGTGTGTTTGAAATCTGACCGTTGGAACACGTGTTAGTTCCTTAGTGACATAGGGTCATTTCGGACAAATCGGGTCGGGTTGCCTTGTGGCTATAAATAGCCCACCCCCTACACCATAAATTGGTGGCTACTCAGAGTTTGTGCACGGCTTTTGTCGTTTGAGAGCAACCCACCTCGAAGCCTTTGAGAGAGAGAAATCCTTGCGAGGACAAAGCCCAAACACCCAGAGCCAAAGAGTGTTAGGCATCATCAAGTCTTTACATGCAGTGACTCAAGACTTATTACACTTGAGGACCGTGAATCCTCCAAATGGTTAGGCGTCGCGTTCGAGCATCCAAGAGTCATTGTGGATTGCCGTGAACAAAGTCTGTGAAGGTTTGGAAGTCTACCTTGAAGACTTACCAGAGTGATTGGGCGAGGACCGGGTGTCCTTAGCTCAAGGGAATAAGGTGAAGACACGGTCTTGAGTTAAATCTCAGCCTCCCTAACTGCACGTCATAGTTGTCACAACAACTAGAACTGGTCCAACAAATCCTGTGTCCTCAACAAGCGACTGGTTCTATCCCTTTCCATCCTTTACTTAAGTTTGTCTTCGTGAAGTCATTGCCTATCTGTGTATCTGTTTGACTTCATTACTTGACTACTAGTGTTGATTGGCTTCATACTATCTTCCATCCTGATCCTTACTACTTAGCTGCTATTAGTCCTATACTTTCACATCATTGCATACTTGACTATGGCTTGATTATGGTAGTTTATCTTCCGCTGCATATCAACTAGGTCATTTCTATTGTTTGTCTTCGTAACTTCCAAGTTTTGAAGACTTTCATAAAAATCGCCTATTCACCCCCCCTCTAGTCGATACTAGCACTTTCACATAGTCTCTTGCTGGCAAGTATTTGCTCAGAACACAAAGAGATTTCTCTCGCAACTTTCATAGGATTTGGGTTTAGCATCAGAGAATCAAAGTTTCGAACGCTACACCCCTCTTACTAGTATGTTGGTCCTATGACTCAATAAAGAGAAGAAGAACATCGAAATAAATGCTACGTCTCCACTTCGTCTTCAATCTCTTCGGACGCAGTCATTTTCCTCGAACAAACACTGAACCAATTGCTTCATTTCAGCAATTTTTGAGTAGTCACTCTTGTTGACATAATCTTCGGTGATAACCTTCGCTGCACTACAGGGAGATTATCTTTGTCGTTTTCATCAAACTCCTCGTGACCTCAGGGACCTGTTACTCTGTGTGCACTAGCAAACACATAAGTCCCAAACTATTTATATCAACAAACTCCAAAACATAAGGGGCCTATGATTGTACCAACAGGTTTGTTGTGGGGCATGATGGCCTTGATGAACTTGTGCTTGATCCAAGTATCATCTATATCCTTTCTCCTGTGATCTCTAAGTGAGACCACAATAGTAGTCAATCTCCGGTAAAGCTCACAAGGATCTTCATCATCATACATCACAAACACATCGGCCTCATCAAGGACCACCTCAAAGTTGGACCGTTGAATGCTCGAGCTTCCCTTGTACGAAGAGACGTCGTGCTCCCATGCCTCATTAGCAACCGTGAACAACCGCAAATTAGAGAGCTCTTCAGGAGGCATGGTGCTACTTCTTGAGCTTGCGTTCATTTTTCCCTTGAAGAGGAGAGGGTGATGCAGCAAAGTAGAGATAAGTATTTCCCCCACTTAAGAACCAAGTTATCAATCCAGTAGGAGGTACAAGCAAGTCTCCAATCTATGCACCTGCACAAACTAACAAACACTTGCACTAAATGTGAAAAAGGGGTTGTCAATCCCTTCACGGTCTCGAACAAAAGTGAGATCTAATAGAGAAAGGTATAAAACTTAAGTAAAAGAGCAAACTAAAGTAAATATAAATAAATTGCAGCAAGGTATTTTTGGGTTTTTTCGTATATAGATCTGAAAATATATAATGGAAAATAGACCCGGGGGCCATAGGTTTCACTAGAGGCTTCTCTCATGAAATAAAACATACGGTGGGCTAACAAATTACTATCGAGCAATTGATAGAAAAGCGCAAAGTTATGACGATATCCAAGGCAATGATTATGAATATAGGCATCACGTCTGTGTCAAGTAGACCGAAACGATTCTGAATCTACTACTATTGCTCCATACATCGACCGCTATCCAGCATGCATCTAGAGTATTAAGTTCATAAGAACGGAGTAATGCCTTAAGTAAGATGCCATGATGTAGAGGGATAAACTCAAGCAATATGATGAAACCCCCATCTTTTTACCCTTGACAGCAACAATACAATACGTGCCTCGCTACCCCTACTTTGTCACTGGGTGAGGACACCGCAACATTGAACCCAAAACTAAGCACCTCTCCCATTGCAAGAATAACCAATCTAGTTGGCCAAACCAAACCGATAATTCAAAGAGAAATACAAAAATATTTAAACATGCATAAAAGAGTTCAGAAAAGACTCAAATAATATTCATAGATAATCTGGTCATAAAGCAATTCATCGGATCTCGACAAACACACCGCAAAATAATATTACATCAGATAGAACTCCTAGAACATCGAGGAGAACATTGTATTGAAGATCAGAGAGAGAGAGAAGAAGCCATCTAGATACTAGCTATGGACACATAGGTCTGTGGTAAACTACTCATGCTTCATCGGAAGGGCAACAAGGGTTATGTAGAGGCCCTCCATGATCGAATCCCCCTCCGATAGGGTGTGGGAATGCTACCTAACATATTTATCCATGTAATCTTATTTATTGTGGCATGAATATTCAGATCCATAAGATTCAAAACAAAAGTTTAATATTGACATAAAAACAATAATACTTCAAGCATACTAATAAAGCAATCGTGTCTTCTCAATATAACATGGCAAAAGAAAGTTATCCCTACAAAATCTCAGCAGACTAAGGCATAGCCTAGTGGTGGGAAGGGGTTGATGCCTTCCCACCCACCCAGATTCAAGGCATGGTACTTGCAATTTGGGTTTGTTGCACCAATTATACTATAGGGGGTTCTCTGTCAAAAAAATCATATAGTCTGGCTATGCTCCATCTTCATCATACAAAATATTTTATCATGCATAACCCTGATGACAAGCCAAGCAATTGTTTCATACTTTTGGTGTTCTCAAACTTTTTCAACTTCCATGCAATACATGAGCGAGAGCCATGGATATAGCACTATAGGTGGAATAGAATATGGTTGCTCTGGAGAAGACAAAAAGAAGGAGAAAGTCTCACATCAACTAGGCATATTAACAGGCTATGGAGATGCCCATCAATAGATATCAATGTGAGTGGGTAGGGATTGCCATGCAATAGATGCACTAGAGCTATAAGTGTATCAAAGCTCAAAAAGAAACTAAGTGGGCGTGCATCCAACTCGCTTGCTCAGGAAGACCTAGGGTAATTTGAGGAAGCCCATGATACGTCTCCAATGTATCTATAATTTTTGATTGCTCCATGCTAATTTCTCTACTGTATTAGGCAATATTGGGCTTTATTATCCACTTTTATATTATTTTTGCGACTAACCTATTAACCGGAGGCCTAGCCCAGATTTGTTGTTTTATGCCTATTTCAGTGTTTTGAGGAAAATGAATATCAGACGGAGTCAAAACGGAACAAAATCAACTGGAGAAGTTAATTTTGGAAGGAAACCAATCAGATGGGCTTGGAGTGCACGTCATGGGACTCCCGGGCTGCCCACGAGGGTGGGGGCGTGCCCCCTGGGTGCGCCCCCTACTCGTGAGCCCCCCGGAGGTCCACTGACATACCCCTTGCACCCATATATACCTACGTACCCTAAAACTTCCAGAACAGAAGATAGATCGGGAGTTCCGCCGCCGCAAGCCTTTGTAGCCACCAAAAACCTCTTGGGAGCCCATTCCGGCACCCTGCCGGAGGGGGATCCCATCACCGGAGGCCATCTTCATCATCCCGGCGCTATCCATGACGAGGAGGGAGTAGTTCACCCTCGGGGCTGAGGGTATGTACCAGTAGCTATGTGTTTGATCTCTCTCTCTCTCTCTCTCTCTCTCTCTCTCTCTCTCGTGTTCTATGGCACGATCTTGATGTATCCCGAGCTTTGCTATTGTAGTTGGATCTTATGATGTTTCTCCCCCTCTACTCTCTTGTGATGAATTGAGTTTCCCCTTTGAAGTTATGTTATCGGATTGTGTCTTTATGAGAACACTTGATGTATGTCTTGCCGTGATTATCTGTGGTAACAATGGGATATCATGTGCCACTTGATGTATGTTTTGGTGATCAACTTGCGAGTTTCG
This sequence comes from Aegilops speltoides, assembly GCA_021437245.1. Lineage (NCBI taxonomy): Eukaryota > Viridiplantae > Streptophyta > Magnoliopsida > Poales > Poaceae > Aegilops > Aegilops speltoides. Next base: position 131,202,313 of record CM038143.1, on the reverse strand, counting down.
TGACACTTTGGAACCTATGCATAGGGGTTGGCACACGTTCTTGACTCTCCGGTAGAAACTTTGGGGCACTCTTTGAAGTACTTTTATGTTGGTTGGATGAATCTGAGATTGTGTGAGGCATATCGTATAATCCTTCCCACGGAAACTTGAGGTGACAATGGAGTATCTAGGTGACATTAGGGTTTTGGTTGATTTGTATCTTAAGGTGTTATTCTAGTACAAACTCTTTTATAGATCGATCCGAAAGAATAGCCTTGTGGTGGTTTCGTACCCGACCATAATCTCTATGTTTGTTCTCCGCTATTAGTGGCTTTGGAGTGACTCTTTGTTGCATGTTGAGGGCTTATCATATTATCTATCTATGTTATTATTGTTGAGAGAACTTGCACTAGTGAAAGTATGAACCCTAGGCCTTGTTTCCTATCATTGCAATACCGTTTACGCTCACTTTTATCGCTTGCTACCTTGCTGTTTTTATAATTTCAGATTACAAATACCTTTATCTACCATCTATTTTGCACTTGTATCACCATCTCTTCGCCGAACTAGTGCACCTATACAATTTACCATTGCATTGGGTGTGTTGGGGACACAAGAGACTTTTTGTTATTTGGTTGCAGGGTTGTTTGAGAGAGACCATCTTCATCCTACGCCTCCTACGGATTGATAAACCTTAGGTCATCCACTTGAGGGAAATTTGCTCTCGTCCTACAAACCTGCAGCACTTGCAGCCCAACAACGCCTACAAGAAGAAGGTTGTGTAATAGACATTGTCGGTGTCAAACAGCGGATCTCGGTAGGGGGTCCCGAACTGTGCGCCTAGGCGGATGGTAACAGGAGACGAGGGACACGATGTTTTACCTGTGTTCGCCCTCTCGATGGAGGTAAAACCCTATGTCCTGCTTGATTAATATTGATGATATGGGTAGTACAAGAGTAGATCTACCACGAGATGAAGGAGGCTAAACCCTAGAAGCTAGCCTATGGTATGATTGTTGTAATGTATGTTGTCCTACGGACTAAAGCCCTCCGGTTTATATAGACACCGGAGAGGCTAGGGTTACACAGAGTCGGTTACAATGGTAGGAGATCTACATATCCGTATTGCCAAGCTTGCCTTCCACGCCAAGGAAAGTACCTTCCGGACATGAGCCGGAGTCTTCAATCTTGTATCTTCGTAGTCTTGGAGTCCGGCGGATAATGATAGTCCGGCTGTCCGGACACCCCCTAGTCCAGGACTCCCTCAGTAGCCCCTGAACCAGTCATCAATGACGATAAGTCCGGCATGCATTATGTTCGGCATTGCAAGGCGGGTTCCTCCCTTGAATAATCCAGAGAAGATTATGAACACCAGGATAGTGTCCGGCTCTGCAAAAATAATTTCCACATTCCACTGTAGAGAGAATAAAATATATACAATAGCTCAATCTGCTGACGTATTATGCGGCGTGACATCACACCGCAACGAAGCCTTTTGTTTGAATCATTTTTTACTATACCACCTCAGCACATTTAGCGAAGCGGTTTCCTTGGCACGTCTTGTCGAAGCAGAGATCGTGTTCCCCTTATTCCGGGATCCACATCAATACGCGTGGGTAACCCAACCGCCTCCGCCGCCACGCCTCCTCTATCGAAGGGGAATCCCAAACGGTCACGAGACGGCCCTTGGTATTTCTTCCCTTTATAAGAGGACCAAGGCCTGTCCTTGTTCTTTAATCTCGCAAATCTCTTCTCCGCCTCCCGCCCAACACCCGAGCTTCAGATTCGAGCGCCGGACCTCAATCATGTCCGCTCCGACCTCCGGGGCGGTGGATGCCCTCCTCCGCCACGGAGGAGGACATATTGAAGTTGCGTGAGGCCAAGCACTGCCTCGAGGTTTCGCCACAGGTTGTCGCCCAAGGGCAGGCCGTGCCTGCCCGAGCCCGTGAATACGCTGCCAGATCCCACCTCCGCCGGGTTTAGGCTTCCCGACGGATCCCTTCGTGAGAGGGCTCCTGTTCTACTATGGGCTGGACTTTCATGACTTGGCTCCGGAGTCCATCCTCCATATCTCTGCATTCATTATCGTCTGCGAAGCCTTCCTCCGTGTCGTTCCCCACTTTGGCCTATGGCTGAAGACCTTCAAGGTGGAGCCGAAGATGATCGGGGGGCGTCAAGCGGAGTGCAGCGGGGCGACCATAAGTAAAAAGGTCGATGCCCCGTGGCCCGAGGGTTCCTTCCAAGAGGAACTTGGGCTGTGGCAGCCGGAGTGGTTCTACATCACCGCTCCAAGGAGCAGCAGGCAAAAGCCGCCGCCCTTATTCCGCTCGGGACCTCCACGCCAACTGATGTCGTGGGTCAACCAAGGGCTCAACTGGGGGCCGCCCGAGGACGTGCCCTCACTGCAGGGCCGGATTCGAGACCTCCAAGTGAGGGAGATCGACCTGATCAAGGTGATGCAGGTTATGCTAATCAGGCATCTTCCGCCCTGCAAATGCCATCCTCTCCGTCTATGGGAGTTTAATCCGGAGGGACCTCGTATTCTCCAACACTTTATGGGTGCGACACCCATGGAGATGTACAAGCTGTTCTTCGGACCGCAGGTGGCGTGTCCGGATTCAGCCGAGGACGCAGGCCTAAGGCGCGATCGCCCGGATACTCAGGTAAATAGCTCATAGTCCAGACATTCTGTTTATATGCCTTTCTAGAGTTCGCCTCCTGACCCCTTGTTCTTTACAGGAATGGGTGGTGCGATCAAGGCTGATAAGGTGTCCGGCCCCCCTCCCAGAGACCGCACTGGAGCCCGTGCTGGTCAGAATGTTGGAGGTTGCACCCACAGAAGGGGGAGACGGTGAAAATAGAGGAGCTAATATTTCGCCCAAAGGGGCGACTGAAGAGGGGGGAACCAAGAATCCCTCCCTTTAGGGGGAGAAGAGGACCGCCTCCAAAGATCCGGAGGCCAAAGCCCCTAAGCGTCGGAAGAGATCTTCACCGGGGGGTCCGACGTCCGGAGAGAATCCGGGCGCGCAATCATCGCCGAAGGACCAGCCCTCCAAGGAGCCGTGAGTATGAAAAAGGAAGTTAATTAGTAAGGAAATACCTTCATTGGTGCTTCTGTGGTTAACCGAAATATTTATTTTGCAGTTCAGATCTGCAGCCTTCTCAGATGAGTTCATCTTCGGGGGACCTTCTTCCGGAGATGATGGAGAGCGATACGCCTCCATCCACAACGCCGCCAGATGAGGCAAAGTAACCCGGTGTCATCACGGAGGGTATCCCGAGTCCGGAGGGGCGGAGAGTTTGGCACTTACTAGTGTCCGCCGAGAATCAAGAATCTGCTGAGAGGGCGTCCATTTCGTAAGATCACCGTGCGTTAATGCGTATGGTGATTGGAAGGATTTTGTCCGCCGAGAGCAAATTGCGTAATGCCGCCATGAGTTTGCTGGCGGGATTTGAGGTATGCGAGAATGACACACCCCTTTGTCTTTTAATAGTTTTGCAAATAAAAATGCGCCCTGTAAAGATAGTAGCCCCTGAGACTCGGTAGGTTGTCGGAAACGACAGCGTACCGAGGATCGAAATCTAAAGTAATTAATTCCGTCATTCCTATGCAGGTGGTGGATGGTCCGGGGGCTAGCCGGACTAGTGGGTTTGCCGAATTAACTCGGCAACTTGAATTGGCAGATGAGGACATCGCACTTGTCAACAGGCGACTTGACGAGTCGCAAGGTAAAAGAGTTCTCCGCAGTCGCTTTATTAAGGGGGTCAAAGCCCGCCTCTGATAAATTATATGCTGTTCGTACAGACGGTGCTGCTGCTGTGGAGAGCCTTCGGGCCGAACTTGCTCTAGCTAAGGAGCAAGCCCGAAGGAGTGACGCGGCTGCCTCGAGGGCGGCCGAGGAGTTGAAAGCCGAAAAGGCTGCGCACTGCCTAAGCAGGGCGGAGGTGGCCGAATTGGCCATGAAATTAAAGGATGCTACCGACCGCAATGAGGCTTTTGAAAAGAAGCACTTATCGGAGCGGGAAGACCTAAAGAAGACCACCGCCGAAGCCGAGGATGCCCGCTCTGCAATGCAGACTATGAAAGAGGAGCTGCGCCAGGCCGGAGAGATCGTGGCTGGCAAGCCTTTTCTGCTGCGTTGCCGGTTTATGGATGCAAAGTATGCTCAATTTGAGCGGCTGTGGAGTCCGGAGGATCCGTACATGGACTTGGCTGCGAGTGCGGCTGATGCCGTCAAGCACTTCCGGAGCCAAGAGGATCACGAGACGGAAGAGCTATATTGGTCTCAATTCCACAGTCCGGATCGCTAACTTCCATTAACAGACCGGCTGGCCGAATGGGCCGAGCTAAATAGATTGTCCGGACTTGCCATGACTGACATCGTGGCCCATGTATGGCCAGAGAGGTCCAAGGCGACGAGCTACTTTGGCTTACTGCAGCAATTCCTTGGAGCGGTGCCACATATAAAGGAGATGAAGCAGTCGGCCTGCATCGAGGGCGCGCGGATGGCTCTTGCACGTGTGAAGGCGCATTGTCCGGAGATGGATGCCACCGCTGTTGCCGCCCGAGGTTCGGATGAAAACTGCTCCTGCCGAGCACTACTGGGAAGTTATGCATGGCGCTCGTGTAATAGAGTCGCAGATGCTCGAAAAATGTCACGCTCAAATGAACGCATTAGCTTGTAAATCGATGATTATGTTATAACTGCTTTTTATACTTGTGCGCCCCAAGTAATAAAACTTCTCTGTCGGCCGCTTCGATATCTTGTTGTATAACTTGAAAGATGGCAGTCTTCGGCTTCAGCCCCCACGCACAAGGTGCGGGGGTGTTCGCAAAATAGCGCGTTTTCACACTTAATCCGACGTCTCGGTCCTATTTAAGGAGGTGGTAGCGTAACGAACTAGGCAATCCAGACTATAATGCTTTATCACTTTCACTTAGCCAGTGGAGCTCGAGGGTAGGGCTACGATATAGCCCCTGATGGCCCCGCACATCTCCGGATTCGGGGTGCGTAAGTGCCTGACCGGGAAACGGTCCTTCGTCAAAGCGAGGAATTCTAAACATTCCGGTGGTCGATCGAGTGGTTGACCATTCTCTCGCAGATCATGACGATCGGCCGGCTTTCCATCGAGGTGCTCGCCCGGCGGCGGGGCACAATCGCAGTAGTTCTCGTGGTGCCGCGTTAGCCGATGATACGGAACGTAAGGCAGCAAAACATAGGAGCCGGGCAAACCCAACATTTGACCAAAGACATGATTTAGAGCTGATGCATATAATGCCTAACTCGAGACGCCGAACACTCCCTAAGGTGTTCGGTCTTTATAATAATGAGCAGAACAATGCCGTAAGCCCCTAGTGTCCAGGTACGGGCATGGTCTTCTGACGCGGCCAATGCCAAGGCGTCAGGCTCCGCTTTGGTTATAGGAAGAAACCAAGGGAGAATAACAACAAGAGATAGTAAAAAAGGTTTACGCAGGGTCTTAATCTGAAAAGAATCCTCACAACGGGTCCCTACTGCATGTCTGCGCCTGTGTCTCCGTTGCACCGTTTATCCTGGACGGGTGTGCACTTTGTTCATCTGTAAAAAGAGAGGAACGTTTAGTTCGAAAACAAATCGTGCGAAAAATATGTGTAAAACAAAAAATATAAATAATTAAAGCGGGGTTTGTATGAACCCGCGGTTGTTTTGTGCGCGCAGCCCCCTGTAATGGGGTATGCGGCTAGGGAGCCCCTAGCCTGCTGAGGCCGGATTCGTCTATCCGAGTCCGGGGTCTTTAAGTGACCCTCGCACTGAAATGACGCCACGCGGACCGGGCATCTTGAGTGTAAGAGACGCGTAATGCGGTATAGCGTTGAAGTGGACAAAAGCCTTTCGTCCCAAGAGTGCTTGATATTCACTTTCAAATGGGACGATGTGAAAAATTAATTTTTCTCGCCGAAAATTGTTCGGCGATCCGAACACGACTTCTAGTAATATGGAGCCTGTGCACTTGGCGAAAGGGCCTGGCGTCACTCCTTTGAAGGAAGTGCGGCTGTGTCGGATTTTAGCAGGTTTACCCCATCCTACGGATTGTTTTTGAATACAGACAAGTTTAAGTCGCTGCCTCCGTCCCATTAGGACATGAGTAAATTGTAATCCGCCTATTATGGGATTCAATATCAGGGGAGTCCGTCCCGCATTTCGAACGCTTCTGGAATAGTCCAGGTGGTCGAAAGTGATTGGTTTTGATGTCCAATCTCTATTGTCTGCTGGGTTGGACTGCGCGAAGCTCTTTTTAGAAAGTGCCGCACTACTTTTCCGTATTATCACATGAAGTGAGTTTACTGCTTTGACCCCTTGTGGGAAAGTCTTTTGTTTTCTGGTGCTCTGCTGGTGGGGTTTATCTTCTTCGCTTGACGCGTCGAGCCCTTATGTTCGCATTTAGTCACCGGACTGTTTAAAACCCAACAATCCTGTGGGTGTGATTTGCGAGCCTTAGGGTACCGTGGATTTGACATATCCGACCCAAAATCTTCTTTAAGTTGGACAATTCGTCACTGTCATCCTTTAGAGGCTGTGTTTTATTATTGGGCCGCGAGCTTTTAAATCCAGCGTTGACTACCGTGCTCTTTGGGCTTTTCTGTTTATTCCAAATTGCTCTTTTCTCGCTACCGTGATTTTCCGCTTCCATCTCTTATCTCGGATGTACTTGGGTCATTGGTGCTGCATCTTGCTAACCAGCTATCCTCTCCCGCACAGAAGCGGGTCATGAGGCTTGTTAGTGCGGACATTGTCCTCGGTTTCTCTTGGCCGGGGTGCCTGGCGAGCCATTCATCTCGAACATTGTGCTTGAAAGCTGCTAAGGCTTCGGCGTCCGGACAGTCGACTATTTGGTTCTTTTGGTAAGGAACCTGTCCTGCATTTCATGCTACCGACTCTCCGGGCTGTTGAGTTATATGACTTAGATCATCTGCATCCGGAGGCGGACATAAGTCCCTTGAAAATTTGCTCTAAACGCGTCCTCGAGCTCTTCCCAACTTCCAACAAGATTTTCTCGGGAGGCTTTTAAGCCAATGACGGGCTGGCCCTTTGAGCTTGAGGGTAAATATTTTATGGCGTGGAGATCGCCTCCTCCGCCATATGTATATGTAGTATATAATCTTCTATCCAGACTCCGGGTCTGTTGTTCCATCGTAGGCCTCTATGTTGATGGGTTTAAATCCAGCTGGGAATTCATGGTCCAGCACCTCATCGGTGAAACATAGTGGGTGTGCAGCGCCCCTGTATTTGTGTGTGCCGCTATCATCGGACACTTGACGTGTTGCCTTGTTTCTTGGGGCCTTCTCCTTTGGCCCGTAAATGGACCTGGCTGGGCCATCCATCCTTCTGAATTCGTTGGTGGATTTATGTGTGGCGCCGCTTTCATAATTTGGCTTGTCATTTGGCCGTCTATCCAACCAGGCAGCCCCTTTATTTTTGGACGGTGGAGGCTCTATGGCCTCCTCGTCGAATTCCGGTAGCAGCCTGCGCTTCGGATAGCTCTTTGATTGGTGGCCATTGCCGTACTTATCTGCGGTTTTGAGCACTTTGCTCCATCTCATTTTGAGTGTGTCTTCCGCTGTTTTGAGCCTCCGTTTTTCCTTCTTCAGGCTTCTTGCAGTACTGACGAGTCTTTTCCGAAGGTTCTTACTCTCCGGCGACGTGTCCGGCATACGGTCGTCTGGACTGTTGTCTTCGCCGGGCTTGGATTAGTTATCTGACTCGTCGTGTTCGGACGGTTGCTTATTTGCATGTTCGTCGTCCGATTGTGAGCCCTGCCGTATCGCGGGCTCCTTGGGAGCGTTGTTGTCATCGAGGCGGGACTTAGGGCGGCGTCTACGCAGTCGTTTTGGTCGTTTATCGGCGGGGTCATCTTCTGCTGCGGCCCGTTGGTCCTCGTTATCGCTCCCCTTTGGGGTATCCACCATATATATGTCATACGACGAGGTGGTCCTGTCGTGCTGTATAAGCTCTATTTTTTCTTCATCTCCAGCATCGTCTTCCATAGCGTCGATGTCTTCGGAGTCGTAGTCTAGCATGTCGGTTAGATCGTCGATGGTGGCTACAAAGTGGGTGGTGGGTGGATCTGAATTTCTTCGTCGTCTCGAACCCCAACCATCCCGCCATAGTCCGCCAGACTCTCCCGATAACGAGAGATGTTTTAGTGAATTCAGGATATCGCCAAAAGGCGAGTATCGAAAGATGTCCGCGGCGGTGAATTTATAGCGGCGCCCAATCCGGATCGATTGGTAGGGCGCGGGAGGTTCGAGTCCGGCGAGGAGTCCGCGCCGGAATCACGAAGTTTCGCGAGGGACAAGGTCGGTGTTCGGCTCTATCGCCGTGGATGTTGAAGCCCCCAGGGCGGCGTCTATCCTCCGGCCCTCGATCTGGGCGATCGGCTCCGGGCTAATGGCCGAAGCGGATCCGTGTGCGGCCACCAAGGCACTGTCCGGTGGCAGAGCTAGATCGTGCCCATCGTCATAGTGCGGCACGCTTGGCTGTGGCTCGAGTCCGTCGAAGATCAAGTCTCCGCGGACATCGACCGTGAAGTTTAAGCTTCGAATCGACTGACGGCCAGGGCGTAGCTTCGATCTGCTCCAGATGGCCAAGTGAATTGCCCGCAGATCGCGCCGCCGAATAGGAAGATCTGTCCAGGAGAAAAGTCTCACCTGACACAGCGTTGTTGGTTGGAGATGCCATCAAGCCTATCGGTGGCGACATACGAGGAACTCTCAATGAAAGCACCAATGTCGTGTCAAAACCGCGGATCTCGGTAGGGGGTCCCAAACTATGCGCCTAGGCGGATGGTAACAGGAGACGAGGGACACGATGTTTTTACCTGTGTTCGGCCCTCTCGATGGAGGTAAAACCCACGCCCCGCTTGATTAATATTGATGATATGGGTAGTACAAGAGTAGATCTACCACGAGATCAAGGAGGCTAAACCCTAGAAGCTAGCCTATGGTATGATTGTTGTAATGTATGTTGTCCTACGGACTAAAGCCCTCCGGTTTATATAGACACCGGAGAGGCTAGGGTTACACAGAGTCGGTTACAATGGTAGGAGATCTGCATATCCGTATTGCCAAGCTTGCCTTCCACGCCAAGGAAAGTACCTTCCGGACATGAGCTGGAGTCTTCAATCTTGTATCTTCGTAGTCTTGGAGTCCGGCAGATAATGATAGTCCGGCTGTCCGGACACCCCCTAGTCTAGGACTCCCTCAGACATCAAGCTCTGTTCTGGCGCCGTTGCCGGGGAGGCTAGGTAAAAGGGCACTCACTCACACCCCGTCAACTAAGCTCTTTTCTGGCGCCGTTGCCGGGGAGGTTAGCGCTTGAAGGTATATCTTTAGATCTTGCAATCGAATCTTTTTGTTTCTTGTTTTAGCACTAGTTAGTCTCTAAAAGAAAATTACAAAAATATGCTTCATCTTTTTAATATCTTTTTAATATCTTTCGTGAGTATGATGGGAAGGAAAATTGTGCTCAAGTACTAGAAGAAGAATTACATAGAATGCTTGGCATAAAATATGTGAATGACGAGCATGATTGCAATGTTGTTAGAATGAATTCCTTGAATATTCATGATGCTAATGATATGCAAAGCCACAAGCTTGGGGAAGCTATGTTTGATGAAGATGATATTTTTTGCCCCCCAAGCTTTGATGAGCAAATTTACTATGATGAAAGCATGCCTCCTATCTATGATGATTATTGTGATGACACGTATGCTTTAAATAATAATGATAACCATGAAACTTGTCATCTTGATCTTAACTTTCAATCATATGATAGTTATTTTGTTGAGTTTGCTCCCACTACTATTGATGAGAAGAATTTTGCTTATGTGGATAGTAAATTTTCTATGCTTGTAGGTCATGAAAAGAATGCTTTAGGTGCTGGTTATATTGTTGAATTCATTCATGATGCTACTGAAAATTATTATGAGGGAGGAATATATGCTTGTATGAATTGCAATAATGTCAAGTTTCCTCTCTATGTGTTGAAAATTTTGAAGCTATGCTTGTTTTACCTTACTATGCTTGTTGATTATTGTTCCGTTGTTTGCTCACAAAATCCCTACACATAGGAAGTGGGTTAGTCTTAAATGCGCTAGTCATATGCTTCATGATGCTCCCTTTATGTTTCAATTCCTATCTTTTATGTGAGCATCATTGTCATCACCATGCCTAGCTAGAAAGGCAATAAAGAGAAACGCTTATTGGAAGACAACCCAATACTTATCCTTACTTTTTTTGTGTGTTCATATGATTATGCTACTGTAGTAATCATGTTTTATAGCTTTTGTTTCAATAAAGTGCCAAGTAAAACCTTTAGGATAGCTTACGGTGATAGTTGTGTTGATCCTGCTGAAAATCAGAAACTTTTGCACCCAGTAAATTAGTTTTGTTAATTCACACAAACGAGATTAGGATCTGATTCTTTTTGCTCTGGATTGGCACACAAATTTATTAGGATTTCCTAATTTGGTAGGATTTTTGGAGTTCCATAAGTATACGTTTGATACAGATTACTACAGACTGTTCTGTTTTTGACAGATTCTGTTTTCTACGTGTTGTTTCCTTATTTTGATGAATCTATGAGTAGTATCGGAGGGTATGAACCATATATAAGTTGGAGTACAGTAGATATTACACCAATATGAATTTATAATGAGTTAATTACAGTACCAATGTGGTGGTTTCGTTTTCTTTCACTAGCGGAGCTTACGAGTTTTCTGTTGAGTTTTGTGTTGTGAAGTTTTCAAGTTTTGGGTAAGGATTCGATGGACTATGGAATAAGGAGTGGTAAGAGCCTAAGCTTGGGGATGCCCATGGAACCCCAAGATATTCAAGTACAACCAAGAGCCTAAGCTTGGGAATGCCCCGGAAGGCATCCCCTCTTTCGTCTTCGTCTATCGGTAACTTTACTTGGAGCTATATTTTTATTCACCACATGATATGTGTTTTGCTTGGAGCGTCATTTTCTTTTGTTAGTTTTAGCTTGCTGTTATTTATAATAATGTTTTGCATCTTTAGTTTCAATAAAGAAGTCAAGGATAGCCTTTGCCATGCTTATTTCGCTAGTATACATGTTGCTGTTTGAAAACAGAAAGTTTACCGCTGTTGAAAAAATTCCCTAGAAAAGTCAGAGAGTGGTATAAAGTTGAATATTTTTGCATATTGAGCACTGATAAATTATTACAGTGGTAATTTTAGTTCATAAATTTTGGAGTTAGAGAAGTATTGTTACTCTTGCATTGTTTATAGACTGTACTGTTTTGACAGATTGCTGTTATGTTTGCATTGTTTGCATATGTTTGCTTGTTTAATGATTCTATTTGAGGATAGAAGTATTAGATATGCAGAGGCATTTAGTATTCAATGTTGAATAATAATTTTAGTGATTTGTTACAGTAGAAAATGATAAGGTTTTGCATTGGTTTATACTAACATATCTCACGAGTTCTTGTTGAGTTTGTTGTGAATGAAGATTTTAATAAAAAGAGAAACCATGATATGAGAGGAATTAAGGAGACACAAAAGTTCAAGATTGGGGATGCTCAAGGCACCCCAAGATAATATTTCAAGAAGTCTCAAGCATCTAAGCTTGGGGATGCCCCGGTAGGCATCCCACCTTTCTTCTTCAACAACTATCGGTCAATATCGGTTGAGCCTAAGTTTTTGCTTCTTCACATGAGTTGTGCTATCCTTGCAATGAAGTTTTCTTTTGCTTTGCTTGCTGTTTGAATAAAGTATCAAGATTTGAAATTCTTCAATGAGGGACAGTCTTCACAAAGTTGCATAATTATTCAACTACTCATTGATCTTCACTTATATCTTTCGGAGTAGTTTGTTGTTTGGTCTAGTTCTTCACTTATATCTTTTGAGCGTGATAATTTTTGCTCTCATGCTTCACTTAGATTATTTTGAGAGTCGTTAATAGCATGGTAATCTGCTTAATATTAATATACTTGGTATTCAAGATATGTGAAACTTTCTTTTGAGTGAATTGAATACTAACATAAGTTTGATGCTTGATAATTGTTTTGAGATATGGAGGTGATAATATCAAAGTCGTGCTAGTTGGGTGATTGTGAATTTGAGAAATGCTTGTGTTGAAGTTTGCAAGTCCCGTAGCATGCACGTATGGTTAAAGTTGTGTAACAAATTTGAAACATGAAGTGTACCTGGCTTGTGCATCCTTATGAGTGGCGGTCGGGGACGAGCGATGGTCTTTTCCTACCAATCTATCCCCCTAGGAGCATGCGTGTAGTACTTGATTTTTGATGACTTCTAAATTTTTGCAATAAGTATATGAGTTCTTTTGACTAATGTTGAGTCCATGGATTATACGCACTCTCACCTTTCCGCCTTTGCTAGCCTCTTCGGTACCATGCATTGCCCTTTCCCACATTGAGAGTTGGTGCAAACTTCGCCGGTGCATCCAAACCCCGTGATACGATACGCTCTATCACACATAAACCTCCTTATATCTTCCTCAAAATAGCCACCATACCTACCTATCATGGCATTTGCATAGCCATTCCGAGATATATTGCCATGCAACTTCCATCATCATATTCATGACATACGTTACTTTTGTCATATTGCCATTGCATGATCATGTAGTTGACATCGTATTTGTGGCAAAGCCACCATGCATTATTTTTCATACATGTCACTCTTGATTCATTGCACCATCCTGCACACACGGAGGCATTCATATAGAGTCATATCTTGTTCTAAGTTTCGCGTTGTAATCCTTATGTTGTAATCAATAGAAGTGTGATGATCATCATTATTAGAGCATTGCCCAAACAAAAAAAGGCCCAAAAAAAGGAAAGGCCCAAAAAAAGGCCAAAAGAAAAAAAGGCCGAAAAGAAAATAAAAATAAAATAAAAAGGGCAATGCTACTATCTCTTTTCCACACTTGTGCTTCAAAGTAGCACCTTGTTCTTCATGTAGTGAGTCTCATATATTGTGCTTCAAAGTAGCACCTTGTTCTTCATGTAGTGAGTCTCATAAGTTGTCTTTTTACACTAGTGGGAATTTTTCATTATAGAACTTGGCTTGTATATTCCTACAATGGGCTTCCTCAAATGCCCTAGGTCTTCATTAGCAAGCAAGTTGTATGCACACCCACTAGTTTTCTTTTGTTGAGCATTCATAGCTCTAGTTCATCCGTTGCATGGCAATCCCTACTCCTCATGTTGACATCAATTGATGGGCATCTCCATAGCTCATCGACTAGCCTCGTTGATGTGAGACTTTCTCCTTTTTTGTCCTCTCCACACAATCCCCATCATCATATTCTATTCCACCCATAGTGCTATATCCATGACCCACCCTCATGTATTGCGTGAAGGTTGAAAGAGTTTGAGATTATTTGAGTATGAAACAAGTGCTTGGCTTGTCATCGGAGGTATAGAAGTTGGGAACATCTTTGTGTGATGAAAATGAAGCATAGCCTAACCATATGATTTTGTAGGGATGAACTTTCTTTGGCCATGCTATTTTGAGATGACATAATTGCTTAGTTAGCATGCTTGAAGTATTATTATTTTTATGTCAATATGAACTTTTGTCTTGAATCTTTCGGATCTGAATATTCATATCACAATTAAGAAGATTTACATTGAAATTATGCCAAAGTATCACTCTGCATCAAAAATTCTTTTTTATCATTTACCTACTCCTCATGTTGACATCAATTGATGGGCATCTCCATATCCCGTTGATTAGCCTCGTCAATGTGAGAATTTCTCCTTTTTTTGTCTTCTCCACACAATCCCCATCATCATATTCTATTCCACCCATAGTGCTATATCCATGGCTCGCGCTCATGTATTGCGTGAAGGTTGAAAAAGTTCGAGATTATTTGAGTATGAAACAATTGCTTGGCTTGTCATCGGGGGTATAGAAGTTGGGAACATCTTTGTGTGACGAAAATGAAGCATAGCCTAACTATATGATTTTGTAGGGATGAACTTTCTTTTGCCATGTTATTTTGAGAAGACATGATTACTTTTATTAGTATGCTTGAAGTATTATTATTTTTGTGTCAATATGAACTTTTGTCTTGAATCTTTCGGATCTGAATATTCATATCACAAGTAAGAAGATTTACATTGAAATTATGCCAAAGTATCACTCCGCATCAAAAATTCTTTTTTATCATTTACCTACTCGAGGACGAGCAGGAGTTAAGCTTGGGGATGCTTGATACGTCTCCAATGTATCTATAACTTTTGATTGCTCCATGCTAATTTATCTATTGATTTAGGCAATATTGGGCTTTATTATCCACTTTTATATTATTTTTGGGACTAACCTATTAACCGGAGGCCCAGCCCAGATTTGTTGTTTTATGCCTATTTCAGTGTTTCGAGGAAAAGGAATATCAGACGGAGTCAAAACGGAACGAAATCAACTGGAGAAGTTAATTTTGGAAGGAAACCAATCAGATGGGCTTGGAATGCACGTCAGGGGACTCCCAGGCTGCCCACGAGGGTGGGGGCCCGCCCCCCTGGGCGTGCCCCCCTACCTCGTGAGCCCCCCAGAGGTCCACCGACGTACCCCCTGCACCCATATATACCTATGTACCCTAAAACTTCCAGAACAGAAAATAGATCGGGAGTTCCGCCGCCGCAAGCCTTTGTAGCCACCAAAAACCTCTCGGGAGCCCGTTCCGGCACCCTGCCGGAGGGGGATCCCATCACCGGAGGCCATCTTCATCATCCCGGCGCTATCCATGATGATGAGGGAGTAGTTCACCCTCGGGGCTGAGGGTATATACCAGTAGCTATGTGTTTGATCTCTCTCTCTCCCGTGTTCTCTCTCGTGTTCTATGGCACGATCTTGATGTATCCCGAGCTTTGCTATTGTAGTTGGATCTTATGATGTTTCTCCCCCTCTACTCTCTTGTGATGAATTGAGTTTCCCCTTTGAAGTTATCTTATCGGATTGAGTCTTTATGAGAACACTTGATGTATGTCTTGCCGTGATTATCTGTGGTGACAATGGGATATCATGTGCCACTTGATGTATGTTTTGGTGATCAACTTGCGGGTTTCATGACACTTGGGAACCTATGCATAGGGGTTGGCACACGTTCTTGACTCTCCGGTAGAAACTTTGGGGCACTCTTTGAAGTACTTTTATGTTGGTTGGATGAATCTGAGATTGTGTGATGCATATCGTATAATCATGCCCATGGATACTTGAGGTGACAATGGAGTATCTAGGTGACATTAGGGTTTTGGTTGATTTGTATCTTAAGGTGTTATTCTAGTACGAACTCTTTTATAGATCAATCCGAAAGAATAGCTTTGTGGTGGTTTCGTACCCGACCATAATCTCTACGTTTGTTCTCCGCTATTAGTGGCTTTGGAGTGACTCTTTGTTGCATGTTGAGGGCTTATCATATTATCTATCTATGTTATTATTGTTGAGAGAACTTGCACTAGTGAAAGTATGAACCCTAGGCCTTGTTTCCTATCATTGCAATACCGTTTACGCTCACTTTTATCGCTTGCTACCTTGCTGTTTTTATAATTTCAGATTACAAATACCTTTATCTACCATCTATTTTGCACTTGTATCACCATCTCTTCACCGAACTAGTACACCTATACAATTTACCATTGTATTGGGTGTGTTGGGGACACAAGAGACTTTTTGTTATTTGGTTGCAGGGTTGTTTGAGAGAGACCATCTTCATCCTACGCCTCCTATGGATTGATAAACCTTAGGTCATCCACTTGAGGGAAATTTGCTACTGTCCTACAAACCTGTGCACTTGCAGGCCCAACAACGTCTACAAGAAGAAGGTTGTGTAGTAGACATCAGCCCATCATTGGAATATACAAGTCAAGTTCTATAATGAAAATTTCCCACTAGTATATGAAAATTGACAAAATAGGAGACTCTTAATCATGAAGATGATGGTGGTACTTTGAAGCACAAGTGTGGAAAAAGGGTAGTAACATTGTCCTTTCTCTCTTTTCTTTTATTTTTTTTCTTCCCTTTTTTTGTTTGGCCTCTTTTATTTTTTGTAAAGTCCGGAGACTCATCCCAACTTGTGAGGGAATCATAGCTTCCATCATCCTTTCCTCACATGGGACAATGCTCTAATAATGATGATCATCACACTTTTATTTACTTACAACATAAGAATTACAACTCGATACTAGAACAAAATATGACTCTATATGAATGCCTCCGGCGGTGTACCGGGATGTGCAATGATCAAGAGTGACATGTATAAAAAATATGAATGGTGGCCTTGCCACAAATACTACGCCAACTGCATGATCATGCAAAGCAATATGACAATGATGGTGCATGTCATAATAAAACGGAACGGTGGAACTTGCATGGCAATATATCTCGGAATGGCTATGGAAATGCCATAATAGGTAGGTATGGTGGCTGTTTCGAGGAAGGTATATGGTGGGTTTATTGCACCGACGAGAATTGCACGGTACTAGAGAGGCTAGCAAGGGTGGACGAGTGAGAGTGTGTATAATACATGGACTCAACATTAGTCATAAAGAACTCACATACTTATTGCAAAAAAATATTAGCTATCGAAATAAAGTACTACATGCATGCACCTGTGGGGATAGATTGGTAGGAAAATACCATCGCTCGTCCCCGACCGCCACTCATAAGGAACACAATCAAAGAAAAAATCATGCTCCAACTTCATCACATAACGGTTCACCATATGTGCATGCTACGAGAATCACAAACTTTAACACAAGTATTTCTACCAATCCACAAGTACTGACTAGTATGACTCTAATATCACCATCTTTATATCTCAAAACAATATGCAAAGAATCAAACTTCTCATCTATTCAATGTTCTTTATCTGAAAGTTTTTATAATATCCCTCTTGGATGCGCATCATATTAGTACTAAATTCATAACCTAAGCAAATTACCATGCTATTTAGGTGTCTCAAAATAATATAAGTGAAGCATCAGAGTTCAACAATTTCTATAAAATAAAGCCACCGCCGTGCGCTAAAAAGATACAAGTACTAGAGCAAACTGCCTAGCTCAAAAGATATAAGTGAAGCACATAGAGTATTCTAATAAATTCATGATCCATGCGTGTCCCTCTCAAAAGATGTGCACAGAATGGATGATTGTGGAAAACTAAAAAGCAAAGACTCATATCATACAACACGCTCCAAGCAAAACACATACCATGTGGTGAATAAAAATATAGCCTCGAGTAAATTTACCGATGGATTGAAGACGAAAGAGGGGATGCCATTTGGGGCATCCCCAAGCTTAGATGCTTTGTTTTCCTTGAATATTACCTTGGGGTGCCTTGGGCATCCCCAAGCTTAGGCTCTTGCCACTCCTTATTCCATAGTCCATCAAATATTTACCCAAAACTTCAAAACTTCACAACAGAAAACTCAACAGAAAACTCATGAGATCCGTTAGTATAATAAAATAAATCACCACTTTAGGTACTGTTGTGAACTCATTCTTTATTTATGTTGGTGTAATATCTACTGTATTCCAAGTTCTCCATGGTTCATACCCCCCGATACTACCCATAGATTCATCAAAATAAGCAAACAACACATAGAAAACATAATATGTCAAAAATAGAACAGGCTGTAGTAATCTGTAAACTTCATATACTTATGTAACTCCAAAAATTCTGAAACATTAGGAAAACAGAGGCAATTCATATATCAATCTTGTGTAAAAAAATTTAGATCAACAACACGTTTCTGTTATTTTTTTTAAAATTCTAGCAATGAGCGCAAAAGTTTGTGTTTTTTAGCAAGATCAAATCAACGATATACCAAAGTATCCCAAAGGTTTTACTTGGCTCAAACACTAATTAAAAACACCAAAACACAACTACTATAGAGGTAATAATGTGTATTTTCATAAAAATAGAAAAGAAAAATATTGGGTTATCTCCCAAGAAGCGCTTTTCTTTAAAGTCTTTTAGCTAGGCATTGATAGTTTTAATGATGCTCACATGAAAGATAGCAAATGAAGCATGAAGAGGGCATCATGTAGCATGTGAAAAAAAAGTTTAAGTCTAACATAATTCCTATGCATAGGCATTTTTAAGCAAACGAATTATCAAGATAATCAAATACTAGCATATGCAAGGAAGAAGAAAGAAACAATAGCAATTTCAACATAATGAGAGGTAATTTAGTAACATGAAAATTACTACAACCATATTTCCCTCTCGCATAATAATTACATGTGGGATCATATTAAAATTCAACTATATAGCTATCACATAACATATTCTCTACATGATCCACATGCATGCAAAGTTGACACTCTTCCAAAATAGTGGGATTATAAAATAAAGTCATGGCCTCTCCAAGTCCACTTTCATCAAAAAATTCATAAGATTGATCATAGTCCAAAGTAGTGGGATCATTATTACCTAAAGTTGACACTCTTCCAAACCAACTTTCAATATTATTGAAAACACTACTATTAATATCATATTCATCATGAGGCTTAATAAATTTTCTAGATCGTAAGAAGTATCACCCCAATCATGATCATTACAATAAGCAGTGGACATAGCAAAATTAGCATCCCCAAGCTTAGTGTTTCGCATATTATTAGCACAATTTACATTATTAGAATTTATAATAACATCATTGCAATCATGATTTTCATTCAAGGAGTTATCGTGAATCACTTCATAAATTTCATCACAATTTTCAGATTCACAAATTTCAAGCAAAACTTCGAAAAGATAATCTAGTGCACGCAACTCACTATCAATTGGTTCATCATAATTGTATCTCTTAAAAATATTAGCAAGTGGATGAGGATCAATAAACTTTTTGCTTCTGATTTTAAAGAAATATAGAATTATTCCAAGCGAACAAGCAAACCAACCAAGTAAGAGATAAAAGGCAAACGAAAAGAAGGCAAATATTTTTGTGTTTTTTGTGAAAAAGTTTTAGAATGGGGGAGAGGAAAACTAGAGGCAAATGGCAAATAATGTAATGCAAGAGATGGGAGTTTATGATGGGTACTTGGTAGGCTTGATGTAGAACCTCCCCGACAATGGCGCCAGAAATTATTCCTGCTACTTCTTGAGCTTTGCGTTGATTTTTTCCTTCAAGAGGAAAGGGTGATGCAGCAAGGTAGAGATAAGTATTTCCCTTAGTTAAAAACCAAGGTATCAATCCAGTAGGAGGTAAAAGCAAGTCTCCAATCTATTTACATGCACAAACTAACAAACACTTGCACTCAACGCAAAAAAGGGGTTGTCAATGCCTTCATGGTCTCGAATAAGAATGGGATCTAATAGAGAAAGGTATAAAAGATAAATAAAAGAGCAAACTAAAGTAAATATAAATAAACTGTAGCAAGGTATTTTTGGGTATTTTGGTTTATATATCGTAAAATATATGATGAAAAATAGACCGGGGGCATAGGTTTCACTAGAGGCTTATCTCTTGAAATAAAACATATAGTGGGTGAACAAATTACTGTCGAGCAATTGATAGAAAAGCGCAAAGTTATGACGATATCCAAGGCAATGATTATGAATATAGGCATCACGTCCGTGTCAAGTAGACAAAAACGATTCTGCATCTACTACTATTACTCCACACATCGATCGCTATCCAGCATGCATCTAGAGTATTAAGTTCATAAGAACGGAGTAACGCCTTAAGTAAGATGACATGATGTAGAGGGATAAACTCAAGCAATATGATGAAAACCCCATCTTTTTACCCTTGATGGCAACAATACAATACATGCCTCGCTACCCCCGCTTTGTCACTGGGTGAGGACACCGCAAGATTGAACCTAAAACTAAGCACCTCTCCCATTGCAAGAATAGCCAATCTAGTTGGCCAAACCAAACCGATAATTCGAAGAGAAATACAAAGATATTTAATCATGCATAAAAGAGTTTAGAAAAGACTCAAATAATATTCATAGAAATCTGATCATAAATCCACAATTCATCAGATCTCGACAAACACACCGCAAAAGAATATTACATCAGATGGAACTCCAAGAACATCGAGGAGAACATTGTATTAAAGATAAAAGAGAGAGAACAAGCCATCTAGCTACTAGCTATGGACCCGTAGGTCTGTGGTAAACTACTCACACTTCATCGGGAGGGCAGCAAGGTTGACATGGAGGCCCTCCGTGATCGAATCCCTCTCCGACAGGGTGTCGGAAAAGGCGCCAAGATGGGATCTCACAGGAACAGAGGCTTGCGATGGTGGAAAAGTATTTTGGTGGACGCTTCTGTTGGTTTGGGAATATTTGGGAATTTATAGAGCAAGAATTAGGGTTGGGGGACTCCCGAGGTGTCCACAAGCCAGCCCCCCCCCCTAGGGCGCGCCCTGAGGGCTTGTGGGGCCCTTGGATATCTTCTGACCCCCTGTCGATGGTCCGTGGATGTCTTCTGGTCTAAGAAAATCATTGTAAAGTTTTATTCCGTTTGGACTCCATTATATACTTTTCTGTAAAACTCAAAAACAAGAAAAAAAAATAGAAACTGGCATTGGGCTCTAGGTTAATAGGTTAGTCCCAAAAATAATATAAAATAGCATATTAATGCATATAAAACATCAAAAACAGATAATATAATAGCATGGAACAATAAAAAATTATAGATACATTGGAGACGTATCACATGGCAGCTTGGAGGATGAACAAGGCGGAGTGGTTGTATTGGTTGTCCACTTCTTTTCTTGGAGTGAAATTGTTTGGGTCATGCAGGTAGAAGCCTATTCCAATGATTCTCCAAAGATGTGTTGAGCTTTGATTCAGATGAGACTTGATCCGAAAAACCCTATTAGGAAAATCATTTAACACAAGCTTAGGAGGAGGACCAAGGTGATTGATATGAGGAGCATGGACCTATCCTCCATAGACCGAGGGAGGGGTAACCACAGCATGGGTGCCCATCCCATTCTTACCTTGAGGGGTGTGATACGTCTCCAATGTATCTATAATTTTTGATTGCTCCATGCTACTTTATCTACTATTTTGGACTATATTGGGCTTTCTTTTCCACTATTATATTATTTTTGGGACTAACCTATTATCCGGAGGCCCAGCCCAGAATCGATTGTTTTTGCCTATTTCATGGTTTCGAAGAAACGGAATATCAAACGGAGTCCACAGGGAATGAAACCTTCGGGAACGTGATTTTCTCACCGAACGTGATCCAGGAGACTTGGACCCTACTCCAAGAAGTAACAGAGGCGGTCACGAGGGTGGGGGCGCGCCCCCCTAGGGCGCGCCCCCTGCCTCGTGGACCCCTGTTGCTCCACCGACATACTCCTTCCTCCTATATATACCTACGTATCCCCAAACGACTAGAACAGGAGCCAAAAACCTAATTCCACCGCCGCAACCTTCTGTATCCACGAGATCCCATCTTGGGGCCTGTTCCGGAGCTCCGTCAGAGGGGGCATCCACAACGGAGGGATTCTACATCAACACCATAGCCCCTCCGATGAAGTGTGAGTAGTTTACTTCAGACCTTCGGGTCCATAGCTAGTAGCTAGATGGCTTATTCTCTCTTTTTGGATCTCAATACAATGTTCTCCCCCTCTCTCGTGGAGATCTATTCGATGTAATCTTCTTTTTGCGGTGTGTTTGTTGAGACCGATGAATTGTGGGTTTATGGTTCAGCTTATCTATGAATATTATTTGAATCTTCTCTGAATTCTTTTATGTATGATTGAGTTATCTTTGCAAGTCTCTTCGAATTATCCGTTTAGTTTGGCCAACTAGATTGGTAGTTCTTGTAATGGGAGAAGTGTTTAGCTTTGGGTTCAATCTTGCGGTATCCTTTCCCAGTGACAGAAGGGGCAGCAAGGCACGTATTGTATTGTTGCCATCGAGGATAACAAGATGGGTTTTTTATCATATTGCATGAATTTATCCCTCTACATCATGTCATCTTGCTTAAGGCGTTACTCTATTTTTTAACTTAATACTCTAGATGCATGCTGGATAGCGGTCGATGAGTGGAGTAATTGTAGTAGATGCAGAATCGTTTCCATCTACTTGTCTTGGACGTGATGCCTATATACATGATCATACCTAGATATACTCATAACTATGCTCAATTCTGTCAATTGCTCAATAGTAATTTGTTCACCCGCCATAGAATATCTATGCTCTTGAGAGAAGCCACTAGTGAAACCAATGGCCCCGGGGTCTATTCTCATCATATCAATCTCCATTACTTTATTACTTGATTTGTTTTTACTTTGCCTTTTACTTTTCACATTGCATCTATATAACAAAAATACCAAAAATATTATTTATCATCTCTATCAGATCTCACTCTCGTAAGTGACCGTGAAGGGATTGACAACCCCTAATCGCGTTGGTTGCGAGGAGCTATCGTTTTGTGTAGGTACGAGGGACTTGTGCGTGGTCTCCTACTGGATTGATACCTTGGTTCTCAAAAACTGAGGGAAATACTTACGCTACTTTGATGCATCATCCTCTCCTCTTCGGGGAAATCCAACGCAGTGCTCAAGAGGTAGCAAGAAGAATTTCTGGCGCCGTTGCCGGGGAGGCTCACGCAAGAGCAAGTCGACCATACCAAGTACCCATCACAATCCCTATCTCTCACATTACATTATTTGCCATTTGCCTCTCGTTTTCCTCTCCCCCACTTCATCCTTGCTGTTTCATTCGCCCTCTCTTTCCCACTCTCCTCCTCTTTTTTTCGTTTGTCTTTTCCCGTTGCCTTTCTGTTTGCTTGTGTGTTGGATTACTTGTTGCCATGGCGCAAGATAATACCAAATTGTGTGACTTCTCAAATACCAATAATAATGATTTCCTTAGTACTCTGATTTCTCCTCTTAATAATGGTGAGTCTTGTGAAATCAATACCGCTTTGCTGAATCTTGTTATGAAATATTAATTCGCCGGCCTTCCTAGTGAAGATGCCGCTACTCATCTAAACAATTTTGTTGATTTGTGTGATATGCAAAAGAAGAAAGATACGGATAACAATACTGTCAAATTTAAGTTATTTCCATTTTCACTTAGAGATCGTGCTAAAGTTTGGTTTTCGACTTTGCCTAAAAATAGTATTGATTCTTGGAACAAGTGCAAAGATGCTTTTATCTCTAAGTATTTTCCTCCCGCTAAGATCATCACTCTTAGGAATGATATTATGAATTTTAAACAACTTGATCATGAGCATGTTGCCCAATCTTGGAAAAGAATGATGCTTCGCAATTGCCCTACTCATGGTTTGAATTTATGGATGATCATACAAAAATTTTATGCCGGAGTGAATTTTGCTTCTAGAAATCTTTTAGATTCGGCCGCGGGAGGCACGTTTATGGAAATTACGTTAGGAGATGCTACAAAATTGCTTGATAATATTATGGTTAATTATTCTCAATGGCACACCGAAAGATCTTCTAGTAAAAAAGTGCATGCTATAGAAGAAATCAGTGTTTTGAGTGAAAAGATGGATGAACTTATGAAGATGTTTGCTACTAAAAATACTCCTCTTGATCCCAATGATATGCCCTTGTCTACTTTGATTGAGAATAATAATGAATCTATGGATGTGAATTTTGTTGGTAGGGATAGTTTTGGAAACAACGCGTATAGAGGGAATTTTAATCCTAGGCCTTATCCTAGTAATCCTTCTAATAATTATGGAAATTCCTACAACAACTCTTGTGGAAATTTTAATAAGGTGCCCTCTGAATTTCACAGTAGTGTAAAAGAGTTTATGAATTCACAAAAGAATTTTAATGCTTTGCTTGAAGAGAAATTGCTTAAAGTTGATGATTTGGCTAGGAACGTTGATAGAATTTCTCTTGAAATTGATTCTTTAAAGCTTAGATCTATTCCTCCTAAGCATGATATTAATGAGTCTCTCAAAGCCATGAGAATTTCCATTGATGAGTGCAAAGAAAGAACGGATAGGATGCGTGCTTCCAAACATGCCTTTATTAAAGCGTGTTCTTCCAATTCCTATGAAAATCAAGATGAAGATCTAAAAGTTATTGATGTGTCCCCATTAAATCTTTGTTTTGCAATATGAATCTTGATGAAACTGAATATGATCTTCCTTTACCTAGAAGGCATTCTAAGAATTCGGAGTTTCTAGATCTTGATGATGAAATTGATAAATGTGGGATTGAAAGAAATAAAAACCTAGATGTTGCTAAACCCACTATTTTGGATCTCAAGGAATTTAATTATGAAAATTGCTCTTTAATTATTGTATTTCCTTGTTGCAATCCGTGCTAGATTCTCCTCATGCTTATAGCCAAAAATAAGGCCTTTACCGAACACATTGTTGATGCCTTGATGCAATCTTATGAAGAAAAACTTGAGTTGAAAGTTTCTATCCCTACAAAACTCTATGATGAGTGGGAACCTACTATTAAAATTAAAATTAAAGATTATGAGTTTCATGCTTTGTGTGATTTGGGTGCTAGTGTCTCTACTATTCCCAAAACTTTGTGTGAGTTGCTAGATTTCCGTGACTTTGATGATTGCTCTCTAAACTTGCATCTTGCGGATTCCACTATTAAAAAGCCTATGGGAAGAACTAATGATGTTCTTATTGTTGCAAATAGGAATTATGTGCCCGTAGATTTTATTGTTCTTGATATAGATTGCAATCCTCCATGTCCTATTATTCTTGGTAGACCTTTCCTTAGAACGATTGGTGCAATTATTGATATGAAGGAAGGGAATATTAGATTCCAATTTCCCTTAAAGAAGGGCATGGAACACTTCCCTAGAAAGAAAATAAAATTACCATATGAATCTATCATGAGAGCCACTTATGGATTGCCTACCAAAGATGGCAATACCTAGATCTATCCTTGCTTTTATGCCTAGCTAGGGGCGTTAAACGATAGCGCTTGTTGGGAGGCAACCCAATTTTTTTTCTGTTTTTTGCTTTTTGAAAGTGCGTTATATCGACTAGAGGGGGGTGAATAGGCGATTTTTAAGAATTCTTCACTGAGGAATTTGCTGGTGAGGAAATTCCTTAGCGAAGAACTACTTGCAGCGGAATATGTACTCGGAGTAAACATAACAGGATACACACATAGTCAAGATGATGAAATGAAGACTAAAAAGAGTACGGAAAGCGTAAACACAGGATAGCAAGATGAAGACAAACAGATCAAGAAATTGAACGAGGAATTTGTGAAAGTCTTGATCAAAGTCTTCAAGCACGATATGAACAACATTCAACACAATAATGAGGAAATGAAAGAGTTGAGGAAATAGAACCACCAGTTGGTGAAGACAATGATTTGGTAAACCAGTTCCAACTAACTTGTCTCGGTTATGCGTCTGGTTGGAGCGGCCGAGTATTTAAACTCGAGGACACACAATCCGGACACCTAGTCTCTAAGCCGCAACTCAGACACCCAGTCCTCACCGTATTCTCCTTGAACTAAGACCACGCAGCCTCGTCCAATCACTCGAGGTAAGTCTTGGTGACTTCCAAACCTTCACAGACTTGGTCACTCGGCGATCCACAATTCCTCTTGGATGCTCTAGACCTTGGCGCCTAACCGTCTGGAAGAAGCACAGTCTTCAAAGGTAACAAGCGTCGGATCCACGCAGATCAATTTCTTGATGATGCTCAATCACTTTGGGTTTGTGGGGGTTTGGTTTTGGGATTTTCCTCACTTGATGATTTTCGCTCAAAGTCCTCGGAGGATGGGTTGCTCTCAAATGACAAGTGTTAAGTTCTCTCGAGCAGCCAACCAGCTAGTGGTTGTAGGGGTGGCTATTTATAGCCTAGGGAGCAGCCCGACATGATAAGACATAAATGCCCTTCAATGATATGACCGTTAGGTGGATAAGATATTTTGGGACAGCCGCGCAAAGATAAAGAACGGTCGGAAATTTGACTCTCAAATTCCTCGGGGCTATCATGTTCCTCATTTGTAGGCAATTCAGACCGGCGAATTCCTAACTCCTCGATCGAGCAAAGTCCTCGATGAATGTAAGAACTGCGTCTCTATCACTTATGAATTTGACTGAACTGTATGAGATTTCCAATGGCTTCACTCGAAGGGATTGGTAGGTGTAGGATTTTGAGTTGAGCATCACATGGAAATTTTTCCTTAGTATTTCCTCGACCCCCTTTAACAGTACGGTGTTTCCTATGACTCAAAAGAAGAGAAAATGAAACTACGAAAACAAAAGTCTTCACGCTTCATATTCCTCGAATGAATACCAAGTCTTCAAGGTCACACCAATTTCTTCACTTTCAAAGTCTTCAGAATATCAAAGTCTTCAGTCGAAGAACTTCATTTTTAGGGGTTGACTTTCTCTGTAAATATCAAACTCCTCATAGACTTATAGACCTGTGTACACTCACAAACGCATCAGTTACTTAACCTATAAGTCTTCAATACACCAAAGTCACTAAGGGGCACTAGATGCACTTACAATCTCCCCCTTTTTGGTGATTGATGACAACATAGGTTAAGTTTTCAACGGGGATAAACATATGAAGTGTAAATACTGATATTGAGGAATTTGATTGCAAGATATAGAAGAACTCCCCCTGAATATGTGCATAGTGAGGGATTTTCTTTTGAGGCATTGCACATTTGAAGAATCGAATCATGGAGATCTCCCCCTATATCTTGTAATTCATACACGCATTTGATATGTAATATGAAGAATTTGAAATGCATGATGAAATATGGTGCCTGATGAGATTCAGCATGCGTGCAATAATATTAACGAGGAATAAGCATGCAGAATATCACATCAAAGTTTGAGCTCGATTGCATCAAAAGCATCGAGCACGACCAAAAGTATCAAGGCACCATCGGTTTAAGATTACAACTCGATCCAATAAAAGTTTGGAACGAGAGTTGTAACTTAATAAAACGCCCATAATATAAACCGGCTTGAAGACTAACTCAGACTTCTCCCCTTTGTCATCAAATGACCAAAAGGATCGGCCGAGGACTAACGCCTCAAGATTTTCAAGTTGATGGAGGCGCGCCGCGTTATCGGGTTGGTTGTTGAAGTAGGGCCTGCCGCAGTGTCATCAAATCTTCATGTTCATCGGTTTCATGCGATGAAGAATAAGAGCTAGCCACCGGATCGGGAACTTTGACTCTCTTGAATTTCTTGGAGGTGGTGCGGACCACCAAATGCTTCCAGAGACCCATAGTCTTCAATTCTTCCGCGAATATACATGATTGAGAACAGCCCAGTGCGGTTGAGGGTTTCATGATGGTAGTACTGATTTTCTTCACCGCATTATGTGTTGAGGTCATGTTGTGAAGAATTGCAACAAATTGACGCTTCACCCATTTCGCTATGCGTTCAACCTTCCGATGAAGGCGAGGAGTAACTCACGATCGGTCATCACCACAGTCTTGTTGCTTGAGGCTTTTGCTTGGCTGAGGTATTTGGCGGCGGTGTCATGTGTTGCGAGAATCGTCATTGGTGGAGTAAGATGTAGCGAGACGGAATTGACCATCCAATGGACGAGTGCCTTCATCAATCACAGCTGCTGCCTTGCCCTTATCATCAGATGATGAAACTGGTCGCTTAAGGACTTCAATGGGCGGCAACTAGCTGCCATGGTTGAGTGTCGACCTTGTAATTCAATGAAGATCTTGCCCTTATGAATCTCATAATCCAAGGCGATATGGCTTCACTCAAAAGGCGACATTGCAACATTAGCGAGTCCTCATGAAGAAATCATGGAAGTTGACAGAACGCCATGAATGATATTGAAAAGCATGTTCTTCATGATGCCAACGACATCTTCATCATTTGAGTCGTGGCCTTTGATGGGACTCATTGTCTTCGTCAAGATTCTATAGACAGTCAAGGCACATACAGCAATTCCTTGACGAGGAATTTGGTTCGAGGGCCTGCCACAGCTTCAAAGGCTTCATGAGCACTTGCATAAAGTGATCGACAGTTCGTGGTCATTGTAGATGCAATGTGCGCTTTCATGGGGAGGATCAAGAGGAAGGACACGAAGCAATTCGGTTCTTTGGTGCCTTGTAGTGAGTATTTTCGTCATCAATCCAGCACCCATGAATTGATATCTTGACATCTCGGTGATGTGCGGGTGGCATAGAACGAAGAATGAGTTCTTCATTCCATCCACGATATTAGTGCAGAAATTTAGCAGCCCTGCATCGTGAATAACTCTGAGGACTGGCTCGAAGCATGGCAATGATTCCATATCCACATGAGGAATATGCTCATGATCGCAGATTTTGTCCTTGTCAAAGAGCACTGAGGAATAGAAGTTGGCTTGAGTTGGAGTCCAGAAGCGTCTTTTCCACATGCGAGCAGAGTCATATGGATTATAAGTAGTGAAGAACACATGCTCAGAAAAGAAGTCTTCAGCCTTGAATTTTTGCTTGCTCGAGAACGGATTCTTCGGTTTGAGCAGAGGAATGTCAGTGATTTGCAGCACAACCTCGGGAATCATGATCTCAGGTTCTTCAGGCTGAGGAATTTATGGTTCCTCTTCTTGTGCAATCTGAGGATCAACAGCAGGTTCTTCAGCACTAGCGGCTGGAATTTCCTCATTAACAGACAATGTGGGATGAGTTTCTTCAGAGCCCAATTGAACAGTTGTAGCTGGGGACTGAGGAACTTGTTGAATCGGAGTGAAGAGAGGAGTATTGGGATGCTGACTTTCCCAAAAGTCATCGTTCATCACTAGTGTAGTGCTCCCAATATCCACGTCTTCATCTTCTTTTTCAATTTCCTCAACACCAGCCTCTTCAGCTGTGAACTGAGGCATGGGTGAGGAAACAACTGGCGGTGAAGGGAATGTTTCCACTTCAATTTCTTCATCAAACTGTTCTGAGGTAGCAACAGATTGATTATCTTCATCAGATCCGCTTGGGATCTTGTAATCTTCTCCATAAGGAACAATTTCCTTAGACGACATGGAGGAAATGGGAATGGCATCAATAGGATTTTCAAGTGAGCTGGTCATTGGCTTCATTTTCTTCGCAGCCGAAGAGTTTGACGCAGCTGATGCCTTCCTCTTCTTCACTGCAGCTCGCTCTGCAGCCTTTGTCTTCTTCACTTCATAGGCAGAAGGAAGAATTGGAGTTGGTGTTGGCACAGGAGGAGCTGAGGACTGTGGTTCAGTTTCTTCAGGCACACCACTAGTGGATGCCCTGGGAATTTCTTCAGCGGCTGGAATGGAGTCATCAGCCCTGGAACTTGTATTCTCATCGAGAAGTGAAAGTCATCAGCGAGGTTGGCATGTTCTTCCGCAGTGAGCGAGTCTTGACTGAGGATTTTCTTGTTGCGATGGGGCTGCAATAGTTGTCATTTTCTTCGTCAAATTGAATCTCACCTTGGCTCCTTGCCAATCAGCATTGTAAGCATCGAAATCCTTGCTGAGGGCTTGGATTTCAGATTGAGCTTTGAGAAGTTCTTCAGGAGTCAAGTTGACGATGTTCTTCCTCAGAAGCTTCTCCTTGCTGGCTTGTGCTCTCTTTATTTCACGAGCCTTTTCAAATTTCCATTTCTCTTCAGCGATGAAATGGTTCAGCATATGACTTTGACCAGGAGTCAGTGGCAGATCCGGTATGGGAGTGTTTGGATCCTGATGCCATAGGTCGATGAAGTCAAGGATCTTCTTCGGATCGAAGCGAGGCACGATTGTTCCTTTGGCTCTAGCGCCCTTTGTCAGTCTGTCTCTGATGATTTCTGCAAGTTCTTCATCAGAAGCTTCGTCATCAGAGGGCACGTTGAAGGCAACCTGTTTGCTCTTTGGACTTGGCCGAGGACCGCGTCCAGCTGTTACTTTTGTATTCAGCAGAGTGGGACTTGATGAGGACATTGGTGCAGCTGAGGAACTTGCTGAGACACCAGAAGCAATTGAGAAACCCTGAGTCCTTTGACATGTAGCCAGATGCACAGGAGTTGAGGACTTGGAGGGAGCTGCTGAGGATTTGGAGTGAGCAGCAGCAGTCTGAGGAATTTGCCGTGAGGGCGTGGCTGAGGAACTGGGCCGTGAGGGCACTGATGGTGAAGCACTTGGCTTGCGAGTAGGCTTCTTCGGCATTGATTTCCTTGGCTTGTCCGAGGTCTCAGCGGCAGCAGCAGCAGAATCCTCGTTGAATTTCCTCACTGCCTCCTTGGCCTGTCTTGCCAATTTGGCTTGGCGCCTGGACCATTCTTCAGGAAAGTCTTCACCACGCTTGATGTTGGTGGGATCAGCGACTTGGCCAGGTGCCAAAGGAGCTCTTGGGCATGGAGGATTTAAGGCGAATTTCCTCATGTACTTGGGAGTAACATAGCGATATTCCCTCCATTCTCGTGCCCATCTTCTTTCTATCCTCTGTATGCACACTTTGCGCTGATTTTTGGTCTCCTTGCCAAACTTGGCTTCATCAGGTGTGCAGTAATCTTTGTAAATTTCATCAGGAATCTCAAAGGCAGTCATGACCTCCGGTTTCTTTCCTCCCTTCTGTGGTCTCTTGCCTTCGCCATTTTCTTGGATGAGGAATTTGAACTATAGAGCACTCAAGAAGTATGCAGTTTTTCTTCGAGGAACGCTGCAAATGAGTTAAGTTGATGAGAACCTAGTGATTCAGCGAATGGACATGAGTACTGTGAGCAGAGTGTAGGTGCGAGGAATTTGGAGAGGTCATATGCGTTCTCGTAAGATTTTTCAAAAAGACAAGTTTTGAGGAATTTGACCAGTTGAGCCTTGAAGAATTTCACTAAGCGTTTAGTCTTAGGTTCGAGTTGTCTGATTGAAAATCCGCACAATTGAGGAATCTTGAAGAAATGAATGCTCGAGAGATAAATCAAGAGCATATAGTGTGTGAGGTGTTCATATGTGAAGATTTGAAGAACAAAAACACCTTTGAAGATTTTCAGAAAGATTTGAGAATCAAAGTGAGTAATAAAAGTGACTTTTAATTACCCGAACTGAAGAACACGACGAACAGAGATGAACTGTAGTGAAGTTCGTCACGTTAGATTTCCCACGCCCTAACTTGGCGAGAGGAGACGGCTACGGCGGCGGCGGAGTGAAGATTTCCGCAGCCGGCGCGAGTACTGACGGCGACGAGGTCGAGGCGATGAAGCTCTTCCTCACCGGCGGCGATGGAGTAGCAGCGGCGCTAGGGTTTGAGGAGAGCTCGGCGAGAGACAATGACGAAAGCGAGTAAATGAAGTAAGGAAGGGAGAGGGTATTTATAGCCACTGTAAAAACTGTTTGTCCGAAGATTTTGGGACGAATATGCCCCTGCCCTTTCTTCTTCACGCGACATGTGTCACCCACGTACTGTGCACATGAGATCGTGTAAGATCGTGGGTGAATAAACTAATGTATCGTGGGAAGCGGAACGGTTTGAGTGGTAAAACCGAAAATCTGGATAAGACTTGCTTAAAAATTTCGTTCGCAATTTCTTCAGCTGTCAAGGACACAGTGAAGACTTTGAACGAGTTTCAATCAGAACGCGCATGAAGAATTTGTGAATAGATTGGGTTGAGTATAGCATAGAGGGGGAAGGGTCCCATCACATTCACTTAGCAGAAATCACGACTTGAAGAAATAGCAATAAGTGAATGCTGTAGAGGACATAAACTCACATATATATATATATAGCCAATGAAGAAAAACGACGGAAATATTGAAGATTTTGCAAAGTTGAAGAATTTGAAAAACTGAGGAATTTCAAAAATGAGGAAAAACTCAAATTGAAGATGTTCAAATTTTGTGGTGGCGTAGCCCACCGTATAAGAATGATGATTTCAGACACCACGTACAATTTGTCGTAGGGTTCTGAGAATCAGATTCTTCATTAATTTCTTCACACTTAGAGTGTTATTCTTCATTGATTGAAGAAAAACGTTTCTTCATGTGTTGCACATCTAAGTCATCAATTCTGCATAAGGGTTAGGATGTGTGTCCTTTTCAAAGAACATTCAAAGATTCTAAGATATTTAGCTCACACCGCAACTTGCTAAATCTCTTCTCATCCAAGGGCTTAGTGAAGATATTAGCTAGTTGTTCTTCAGTCTTCACATGCTCGATGGAGATATCACCCTTCAACACATGATCACGAAGAAAATGATGACAAATCTAGATGTGCTTAGTCTTCGAGTGCTGAACTGGGTTGTGAGCAATTTTGATGACATTCTTCACGTTGACGCCATAGTCCTTGAGGGTTTGCTTCATCCAAAGCAGTTGAGCACAGCATGAGCCAGCAGCAATGTATTCAGCTTCAGCGATGAGACGGTGATACGCAGATTCTGTTTCTTCGAGGACCAACGGACCAAAGATCGTCCGAGGAAATGACAAGTGCCGGATGTTGACTTGCGGTCCACATGATCACCAAAGATAGTCGAATCGAATATCCAATGAGATCAAAAGCGAGCCCTTGGGGTACCATAATCCTAGTGTTGGTGTGTGAGCTAGATATCGAAGAATATGCTTCACAGCCTTATGGTGTGATTCCTTCGGTGCAGCTTGAAATCGGGCACACATGCAAACACTAAGCATTATATCGGCCTAGATGCACATAAGTACAATAAAGAACCAATCATGGAGCGGTATACCTTGTGATCAAGTCAATACCATTTTCATCGATTGCATAGATGGCCATTTGTGGGCATAGGAATTTTAACGCCTTTGCAATCTTGCATGCCGAATTTCCTCAGTACATCTTTGAGGTATTTCTCCTGAGATATGAATATGCCATTGTGCTGCTGACGAATTTGAAGACCTAAGAAGAATTTCAATTCTCCCATCATAGACAATTGATATTCTTCACTCATCATATAGGCAAATTCATCACTGTATCGTTGGTTAGTATAGCCAAAGATAATATCATCAACATATATTTGGCACACAAACAGTTCACCATCATATGATTTAGTAAAAAGAGTAGGGTCGAGTGAACCGGGTGTGAAGCCATTCTTCACGAAGAATTCCTTCAATGTGTCATACCACGCCCGAGGGGCTTGCTTGAGGCCATAGAGGGCCTTATTGAGTCTGAAGACTTTGTCAGGATTCTTGGAATCTTCAAAACCTGGGGGTTGAGCAACATATACTTCTTCCTCAAGCTTACCATTGAGGAATGCACTTTTCACTTCCATTTGATATAAGATGATATCATGATGATTAGCATAAGCAAGTAAAATGCGAATAGCCTCAAGTCTAGCAACAGGTGCAAAAGTTTCATCGAAATCAAGTCCTTCAACCTGTGTGTAGCCTTGAGCTACTAGTCGTGCCTTATTCCTCACCACAAGGCCATTTTCATCTTGCTTGTTGCGGTAGATCCACTTTGTGCCAATGATGTTATGCTTGCGAGGATCTGGGCGATTGACCAATTCCCAGACATTGTTCAGCTCGAACTTATGTAATTCTTCTTGCATAGCCTGAATCCACTCCGGCTCGTAAATGCTTCATCTACCTTAGTGGGCTCGAGATAGAGACAAAAGCATAGTGCGCACAAAAGTTAGATAAGTGTGAGGCTTTTGAGCGTGTGAGAGGACCCAGTGCGCTAATGTCATCGATGATCTTCTCCACTTGCACTTCTTTTGCAACGCGTGGATGAGTTGGTTGTCGCCGAGGATTTTGATCAGCATTTTCTTGACACCATTTTCCTCATCTTGTTCTTCGGATGCATCACTCGGCGTTCTTCATGAACAGAATGAATTCTTCAAAGAGATTCTTGATGAGGAATGACATCCTCGGTTGCCTTGAGCTTGATAGCATCCTCGGTGCTGGTTCATCTAACACGAAGGTAGGTGCTCTCTTTGCGAGCCATTAGTTTCATCGAACCACACATCTACAAAGTCAACAATCTTGTGAAGAACAATGTTGAAGACTCTGTAGGTGTGCGAGTCCTTTCCGTAACCAAGCATAAAACCTTTATGTGCTTTCGGTGCAAATTTAGAGTTGTGGTGAGGATCTCTAATCCAACATTTAGCACGAAGACTTTGAAATAACTCACATTGGGTTTCTTGTCGTTGAGGAGTTCATAGGCGTCTTCTTGAAGAATTTGTGAAGATATACTCTGTTGATGATGTGGCAGCAGTATCAATTGCATCAATCCAAAAACGCTGAGGCGTTTTGTATTCATCAAGCATAGTGCGAGCCATCTCAACAAGAGTTCTGTTCTTGCGCTCCACGACGCCATTCTGCTGAGGAGTATAGGGAGCAGATAATTCATGAGTAATACCAAGTTCATCAAGATAAGCATCAAGACCAGAATTCTTGAACTCAGTTCCATTGTCACTTCTGATATGCTTGATCTTCACACCAAAGTTGGTTGAAGCCCTCGAGGAAAATCGTTTGAAGACTTCCTGCACTTCATGTTTGTAAGTAACAATGTGTACCCATGTATATCTTGAATAATCATCAACAATGACAAAACCATATAGAGATGCATCATTAGTGACTGCTGAATAATGATTAGGTCCGAAGAGGTCCATGTGAAGCAATTCGAATGGACGTGTAGTGCTCATGATGGTCTTCGCTGGATGCTTGGCCTTGGTCATTTTTCCGGCTTCACATGCTCCGCATAAGTGATCCTTGAGGAATTTGACATTCTCAATGCCAATGACATGCTTCTTCTTTGCAAGCGTGTTCAAATTTCTCATGCCTGCATGACCAAGTCGTCGATGCCATAGCCAGCCTTCTGAAGCTTTTGCGAGTAGACACACGGCTGGTTGTGGTCCCAGAGAAAATCAACAATATCTGAGATCTCCTCTCCTAAAGCCTTGAAGACTTTGGAATTGTCGCTTCCATAATCACAACACAGCGATATTTGCGAAGACGACAACCATATCAAGATCACAAAGCATTGAGACTGACAAGAGATTGTATCCTAAGGACTCAACAAGCATGACTTTGTCCATGTGCTTATCCTTAGAGATAGCAACCTTACCAAGACCCAATACGACTTTTGCCTTTGTCGGCAAAGATGATATGCTTCAGAGGTGAAGGTGATAAGGGAGCATCCATCAATAGATTCTTGTCACCATCATGTGATTTGTACATCCACTATCGAGGACCCATTCAGTGGTTTTGGGTTGATCATCCTTAGCTCCTTTTGCCATGAAGCAATAGGTGGGGCGTAGCCATCATTATCTTCATTAAGCTTGTCGGTGGAGTCAGTTTCTTCGGTGTTGAAGATGGACTTGCTGACGAAAGCGAGCAACGGCCGACTTCGCCACACGGACTCAGATTCTTGAGACTCCTCCTCTTCATTGTTTTCCTCAGATTCAGCTTCAGAGTCCATTTCCTTGCCAATGAATGCCTGAGCTTTCTTGGAGCTGCCCTTCTTGTGAGATGAAGACTTTGAGGGTTTTGATGACGAAGATTTTGACGATTTCTTCTTCTTCTTCATATCATCGTAACTGTAATCCTTGTATTTCTTCTTCTTCATTTCCTTTTCCCACGAGGACAATCTTGAATATAGTGACCAGGCTTCTTGCATTTGTGGCAAAGTCTTCTCTTGTAGTCCTTTGGATGAGGAATCATTTCCTCTTGAGGGTTTTCAAAGCGACCATGTCTTGTGAACTTCTGGAATTTCTTCACAAGCAGAGCTAGATCCTGGCTCGGTTCTTCAGGATCACCAAGGCTACTACCAGAATCCTCACATTCAGAGTCAAACACAACCTTAGCCTTCAGGGCACGTGGTTTGCCATAGTTTGAGCCATAGAGATCTCTCTTTTCAGCAAGCTGGAACTCGTGAGTGTTTAGCATTTCGAGGATATTAGCAGGATCAAGCGACTTGTAGTCAGCATGTTCTTGTATCATCAGTCCCAGAGTATCAAATGAGGAATCAAGCGATCTCAGCAGTTTCTTCACAACTTCATGATCAGTGATGTCAGTGGCACCGAGGGCTTGAAGCTCATTTGAGATGTCGATGAGGCGATCAAAGGTTTGTTGGACATTCTCATTGTCGAGTCTTTTGAAGCGGTTGAAGAGATTTCGAAGAACATCGACTCGAGAGTCACGCTGAGTTGAAACTCCTTCATTTACTTTGGACAGCCTATCCCAGATAAGCTTAGCAGTTTCCATAGCACTCACTCTTCCATACTGTCCTTTGCTCAGATGGCCACAGATGATATTCTTCGCTTGAGAATCGAGTTGTTTGAATCTCTTCACATCGGTGGCGGTCGGTGTTTGATGTGAGAGGGACACCATTTTCCACAACATACCGAAATCATTGTCAATTGCCTCAAGATGCATTCGCATCTTGTTCTTCCATAGAGGGGTAGTCCGTTCCATCAAAGGTAGGACACCCAAATGAGACCTTTATCATACTGCGGTCGACATAACTAAAACTCCAAAGGGTTAAACCAAAATCACACGTAACAAGGGAGTACCTCGCTCGATACCAATTGAAAGTGCATTATATCGACTAGAGGGGGTGAATAGGCGATTTTAAGAATTCTTCATCGAGGAATTTGTTTGGTGAGGAAATTCCTTAGCGAAGAACTACTTGCAGCGGAATATGTACTCGGGAGTAAACATAACAGGATACACACATAGTCGATGATGAAATGAAGACTAAAAAGAGTACGGAAAGCGTAAACACAGGATAGCAAGATGAAGACAAACAGACTAAAGAAATTGAACGAGGAATTTGTGAAAGTCTTGATCAAAGTCTTCAAGCACGATATGAACAACATTCAACACAAGAATGAGGAAATGAAAGAGTTGAGGAAATAGAACCACCAGTTGGTGAAGACAATGATTTGGTAAACCAGTTCAACTCGCTGTCTCGGTTATGCGTCTGGTTGGAGCGGCTGAGTATTTAAACTCAAGGACACACATCCGGACACCGAGTCTCGAGCCGCAACTCAGACACCCAGTCCTCACCGTATTCTCCTTGAACTAAGACCACGCAGCCTCGTCCAATCACTCGTGGTAAGTCTTGGTGACTTCCAAACCTTCACAGACTTGGTCACTCGGCGATCCACAATTCCTCTTGGATGCTCTAGACCTTGACGCCTAACCGTCTGGAAGAAGCACAGTCTTCAAAGGTAACAAGCGTCGGATCCACGCAGATCAATTTCTTGATGATGCTCAATCACTTTGGGTTTGTGGGGTTTGGTTTTGGGATTTTACTCACTTGATGATTTTCGCTCAAAGTCCTCGGAGGATGGGTTGCTCTCAAATGACAAGTGTCAAGTTCTCTCGGGCAGCAACCAGCTAGTGGTTGTAGGGGCTGCTATTTATAGCCTAGGAGCAGCCCGACATGATAAGACATAAATGCCCTTCAATGATATGACCGTTAGGTGGATAAGATATTTTAGGACAGCCGTAGCAAGAAGACAAGAACGGTCGAAAATTTGACTCTCAAATTCCTTAGGGCTATCATGTTCCTCCTTTGTGTAGGCAATTCGACCGGCGAATTCCTAACTCCTCGATCGAGCAAAGTCCTCAGTGAATAGAAGAACTGTGTCTCTGTCACTGATGAATTTGACTGAACTGTATGAGATTTCCAATGGCTTCACTCGAAGGGATTGGTAGGTGTAGGATTTTGAGTTGAGAATCACATGGAAATTTTCCCTTAGTATTTCCTCGACCCCCTTTAACAGTACGGTGTTTCCTATGACTCAAAAGAAGATAAAATGAAACTACGAAAACAAAAGTCTTCACGCTTCATATTCCTCGAATGAATACCAAGTCTTCAAGGTCACACCAATTTCTTCACTTTCAAAGTCTTTAGAAAGTCTTCAGAATATCAAAGTCTTCAGTCGAAGAACTTCATTTTCAGGGGTCGACTTTCTCTGTAAATATCAAACTCCTCATAGACTTATAGACCTGTGTACACTCACAAACGCATCAGTTACTTAACCTATAAGTCTTCAATACACCAAAATCACTAAGGGGCACTACATGCACTTACACTTTTGCTTCTGTTTAGGAATAAATAATCCATCTAGCCTCTCTTTGGATGTGGTTTTATGTTTTAATTAGTGTTTGTGCCAAGTAGAACCTATAGGATAACCTACGATGATAAGTTGATTTGATTCTGCTGAAAAACAGAAACTTTGCGCGCACGAATATAATTTTGTTAAATCACAGAAATGTGCTTTTGCGTTGATTCTTTTTGCTTCTGTTCAATAAACAAATTGTCCAGGACTTCCTAGTTTGGTATGATTTTTAGAGTTCCAGAAGTTTGTGTTAGTTACAGATTACTACAGACTGTTCTGTTTTTTGACAGATTCTGTTTTGTGTGTGTTGTTTGCTTATTTTGATGAATCTATGGCTAGTAAAATAGTTTATAATCCATAGACAAGTTGGAATACAGTAGGTTTAACACCAATATAAATAAAGAATGAGTTTATTACATTACCTTTAAGTAGTCTTTTGTTTTCTTTCTCTAATGGAGCTCACGAGATTTCTATTGAGTTTTGTGTTGTGAAGTTTTCAAGTTTTGGGTGAATTCTTTTGATGGATTATGGAACAAGGAGTGGCAAGAGCCTAAGCTTGGGGATGCCCATGGCACCCCCAAGATAATCCAAGGACACCAAAAATTCAAAGCTTGGGGATGCCCTGGAAGGCATCCCCTCTTTCGTCTACTTCCATCGGTAATTTACTTGGAGCTATATTTTTATTCACCACATGATATGTGATTTGCTTGGACCGTCTTGTATTACTTGCGTCTTTGCTTGTTAGTTTACCACAATCATGCTTGCTGTACACACCTTTTGAGAGAGCCATACATGAATTGGAATTTGCTAGAATACTCTATGTGCTTCACTTATATCTTTTGAGCTTGATAGTTTTGCTCATAGTGCTTCACTTATATCTTTTGAGCGTGATAATTTTTGCTCTAGTGCTTCACTTAGATCTTTTAGAGCACGGTGGTGGATTTGTTTTAAAGAAACTATTGATCTCTCATGCTTCACTTAGATTATTTTGAGGGTCGTTAATAGCATGGTAATTTTCTTAATATTAATATACTTGGTATTCAAGATATGTGAATCTTTCTTTTGAGTGCGTTGAATACTAAGATAAGTTTGATGCTTGATAATTTTTTTGAGATATGGAGGTGATAATATCAAAGTCGTGGTAGTTGAGTAATTGTGAATTTGAGAAATGCTTGTGTTGAAGTTTGCAAGTCCCGTAGCATGCACGTATGGTTAAAGTTGTGTAACAAATTTGAAACATGAAGTGTACCTGGCTTGTGCATCCTTATGAGTGGCTGTCGGGGACGAGCGATGGTCTTTTCTTACCAATCTATCCCCCTAGGAGCATGCGCGTAGTACTTGATTTTTTGATGACTTCTAAATTTTTGCAATAAGTATATGTGTTCTTTTGACTAATGTTGAGTCCATGGATTATACGCACTTTTACCTTTCCGCCTTTGCTAGCCTCTTCGGTACCGTGCATTGCCCTTTCTCACCTTGAGAGTTGGTGCAAACTTCGCCGGTGCATCCAAACCCCGTGATACGATCGCCTATCACACATAAACCTCCTTATATCTTCCTCAAAACAGCCACCATACCTACCTATCATGGCATTTCCATAGCCATTCCGAGATATATTGCCATGCAACTTCCATCATCATATTCATGACATACATTACTTTTGTCATATTGCCATTGCATGATCATGTAGTTGACATCGTATTTGTGGCAAAGCCACCATGCATTATTTTTCATACATGTCACTCTTGATTCATTGCACCATCCCGGTACACCGCCGGAGGCATTCATATAGAGTCATATCTTGTTCTAAGTTTCGAGTTGTAATCCTTATGTTGTAATCAATAGAAGTGTGATTATCATCATTATTAGAGCATTGCCCAAAAAAAGAAAGGCCAAAAAAAAGAAAGGCCAAAAAAAGAGAAAAAAAGAAAATAAATAAAAAGGGCAATGCTACTATTTCTTTTTCCACACTTGTGCTTCAAAGTAGCACCTTGTTCTTCATGTAGTGAGTCTCATATATTGTGCTTCAAAGTAGCACCTTGTTCTTCATGTAGTGACTCTTGTCGGTGTCAAAACCGGTGGATCTCGGGTAGGGGGTCCCGATCTGTGCGTCAAGGCTGATGGTAACAAGAAGTAAGGGACACAGATGTTTACCCAGGTTCGGGCCCTCTCGATGGAGGTAAAACCCTACTTCCTGCTTGATTAATATTCATGATATGGGTAGTACAAGAGTAGATCTACCACGAGATCGTAGAGGCTAAACCCTAGGAGCTAGCCTATGATGGTATGAATGTAATTGTGGTCGGCCTTCTAAGGACCAACCTCTCCGGTTTATATAGGCACCGGAGAGGGCTAGGGTTTACATGGAGTTGGTTACAAGGAAGGAGATATAATATCCGGATTGCCATGCTTGCCTTCCACGCCAAGGAAAGTCCCATCCGGACACGGGCCGAAGTCTTGAGTCTTGTATCTTCACGCTTCAATAGTCCGGATGTTGTACACAGTCCGG
Source organism: Aegilops speltoides (assembly GCA_021437245.1). NCBI lineage: Eukaryota > Viridiplantae > Streptophyta > Magnoliopsida > Poales > Poaceae > Aegilops > Aegilops speltoides. The sequence continues at coordinate 131,161,878 of CM038143.1, read as the reverse complement.
CTGTCCGGATACCTCCTAATCCAGGACTCTCTCAGTAGCCCCTGAACCAGGCTTCAATGACGACGAGTCTAGCGCGCAGAATTGTCTTCGGCATTGCAAGGCAGGTTCTTCCTCCGTATACTCCAAAGTACCTGTTACGACGAATAGTGTCCAGTCTCCAATCGATGTTGTGCTCCTCGGCTTCAGCGCCTCAGTAATGACCATCTCCACGTGTCGAGCGAATGCAAGGAGTCAAGGTATTTTTGCATTTGCCACCCTCGATCCTCCAAGCCGACCGTCTATTTGAAGGGACAGGGGTTCTCAGATCCAAACCTCACTCTCCTCCCTTGAGCTAGCATCCTAGAGCGCTTCGCGAAAAGCCATTCCAGCATGGCCGGCCGTCTCAACTCTTCTGCTTGCCCTCCTCGCTCTAAGTCTGGGGATTGGGGAGAGTGCTCAGTTCCACACAGCCGTTTGGTGAAGTTACAAACTCAAGGGTTTCTTCCACCGGCATTCATGGTCTCCGTCCGAGCTGGAATAGCTACTTACGACGGAGGGGAACAAGCGGAGGGATTTCCTAACCCGTCTCCAGAGGAGCGAATATGCCTCATCTCGCATCTGCTGAGGGGCGTCAGGTTCCCTATCCACCCGTTTCTCCGCGGGCTCCTGGAGTTCTATGGCCTCTAGCTACAAAATCTTACCCCAGCCTCCATTCTGCACATAGCGGGGTATGTCGCCCTTTGCGAGCTGTTTTTAGGCTGCGAACCACACTTCGGATTGTGGAGGAAGCTATTCTGCCTTGTCCCCCGCACCCAGGGGAGTCCCTGTATCAAGTGGGCGGGGCCAAAGTATGGTGCATTGCCGAGACTGGATACCTATTCGGCACTCCTGAGAATGCACCAGAAAACTGGACTTCAGAGTGGTTCTATATAAATGACGTTCCTCTTACGGATCCAGTCCGAAGGGGTCTCCCCAAGTTCAGCAACGCCCCACCGAGGGCACGCCTAAGCTGGCATCGCCGAGGCCCTCAAGAAGAGGACACAAGGGAGATATTCCTCCTGATGAACAGGATAAAGCTGCTGGCCAAGTCCGGACTGACGATTGTTGAGGTCATGGCAATATGCATAAAGCGAGGAGTGCAGCCGCTCCAATATCGGGGGAAGCCCATGTGGCATTACAACGGGGAAGATGACGCCAACCGCTGTGGTCGTAAGGGTCCGGACTCCGCTGCCGCTTTGGCAAGGATATTGTCCGATTTGTACAAATGGGAAGAGGAGGAGTTCCTTCGTATAAAAACGCGGGACGAATTCTCCATGTACAACCCCCCAGAATGGGTAAGTTGTCGTTCTTTTCCCAGTTTCATTTACTCTATCGTACTTCTGCTAAGATCACTTGCATCAATGCCTCTGAGCAGGAACTGAGGAGGGCCATGGAAGGAATCTTCAGCCCCTCCCCACAACCAGAGCACCCTGGAAGGGCCCTAGATCCGGGACTCAAAGTAGATACGGATATTACCGTGGAGCTTGTCAATAGAGTATTTTATCAGGCGAGCTGGGACAGCGCCCTAGTGGCCATTATGGCCGACTCCCCTGGACTGCTTCCCACGTCGCGTGTAAGCTGAGCTAAAAAACCCTATCCTTCGAAGAGGACTTTCCCCAGGTATTGTAATTTTACCTTTGAGGCGTCGCTCTATTCGCAGAAACGACGGCCGGAGCGAGGGGCCGAGCCCCTAGGGACTCGTCAACCACGGGCGTCCGGATCGGGCAGGCTCAAGAGGAAGGCGGCGAGGGCTGACACACGGCTGCAGAGGTAAAGTCATAGCCTGTCCTGCTGTCATAGAATTTGAAATATGACAGCGCCCTTTGTGTCTGGCAGGAAGAGGAATAACCGGGCTATATCCGGAAACCCCACCAACCACGCCTCCGCCGGCCGGGTTCCAGAACCGGCTTCGGGGGCGGAGGCGGATACGGGGCCAGCACCGCATAGCTTCCCGACAGAGGGTACGGATATGTGTTCGGCCACGAACTCCGAAGTGGAGAGCACCATGAACCACCGGCGCCGGAAGGCCGTGCTCCGGCACAACATCTTTTCTGAAAAGGCTTTTAATGCCTTCAATTCGGCGGACGCATATGTGCGAGCCGCTCGAGGCGGGCTTGCCCAAGCGACAAGCCAGTATACCAAAGACATACGGGTAAGAGATTTTGATAAGTATGCCTCGCAGTAGCCCCTGAGACTTAGAATAGTTGGGACAACTGTTTGAAGGATCAATATATCCGCAGGTCCTTGTGGACAAGAATGAACAATTAGCGCGGGAGCTGGAGGCCTGCAAGGCTCAGTTATCTGATGTTGTAGCCATGTTAGAGGGATCCCGAAAGGCCCCTGCCAGTAATATTTGTCTCCATTATACACAGATGTGCTAGTTAGTAGATGGCTGGTATGGTTAGTCTAACAGTAAGTTCTGCAGACAATCCTGGAGTGAATCCGAATGGCGCAGTGGGTGACGACTCGCATCTCCAACGGCAACTAAAGGCCGGTGAGCGCATCCTTACGCAGGTGACGCAAGAGAAGAACAAGCTTCATGATGCCAATATTCGTCTGGACGTGGAATTAAAGGATGTCCGTGCACAACTGGCGGACTCCGTGAAGGAGAACAAAAAACTTTGTCGTGGCATTTATGGTAAGAACGCAAGCGAACTGATTGATAGTTCGGCGAGGAAGTTTATTAAAAAGATTTTTCCTTGCAGGAATGTTAACGGGTCGCCCTGAAGAGGAGATGCCCTCATCTGCAGGTGATTTTCTACAAGAACTGCCGCAGATGCACGAGCGTGCCGGCAGGTGATGCACGGCGTTGCTCAGGCCTTGTGGCCATCAAGCCTACTGCCGAATGGCATGGGAGAGCTTGCGGACCTGCTCCAAGGAGCCCGGTGGCGCTTCCATATGTGGAAGATATCAGCCTGCCGACAAGGAGCAAGAGAAGCCTGGGCGATGGTGAAGACGCGCTACACCAAGCTGGACCCGAACCATATGGCCGAAGTGGGACCGGGCGGGGCCCGATGGGCAAGAAATTCCCGTGAGCCTGGTGTATGACTAGGTAGCATTAGCCGCTAAGTATTCTCAGCAGGATTGTAGGCTAGATAACCAGTTAGATGGTATAGAGGAGGAATATAGTCATTCTCAGTGACTGTGTAAATTGATTGGCATGAGTAGCCTCTAGCCGGATTGAAATCATTTGTCATGGCGGACCTTCGCTTCAGCCCCCGGACCCTATAGTCCGGGGTGTGTCCGAATACCCGCTCGGTTATGCGAAAACAGGGGCATGCTTGGAGACCAGGCGTAGGGGTCATAGGTGCTTGAATAGACAAGTACCCAACTAGTTACGTTATATTGCATCGATAGCAAGAAACATCTTCTAGGGAGAATAGTTCCCTTAGGGGTTCCTTTCCCTAGGTATCCATGTGTCGATGCACATGTCCGGACTACGCGCGATGGCGCATGATACAAAGCTTCTGGGGTTCTTTGTTGTAACCAACAAATACATCCTTTATTCACCGATTGAATATTCTCTTAAGGAAACTAGCTTTCGGCTTCACCCAGTCTTAGGTACACATCCGGCTCAACCGGCAGTAACAATCGCAGAGGTGCTCCCCTTATGCCCTAGCCGAATTAACGGAACGTAGGGCATAAACACAAGAGCCAGGCAACCCAGCTTGGCCACATCTTAAGTCATATTGATGCATATAATGGTGAAGAAAAGGCACATATGGAGAAAGAACGCATATGTGATGGGCGAAAAGCCATTAAAGTAATTATGTCTAGCTTCCGAATAGGAAGCCCCCAGATACAGCTTGCACACATGGTACGGCCGGGATAATCCGGGAATCCGCACTGTATTAAATACTTTGTGTGAATGGAAAGAGGGTCGAGAAAGGAGAGAAACAGTGGTGGAGCATAATTTAAAAAGGAGGGGTGAGGAGACGAACACTGCGTTCGGTGTTAGGCGTAGAATCTCCGGAGTCTAGCCGTGTTCCATGGGTTCGGCTAGAGTCTGTTGTCAGATGCATTACATAGGCGGTACGCTCCTACGGTGAGAACTTTGTCGATGACGAAGGGACCTTCCCATCTGGGTTTGAGTTTGTCCTTCTTCCCCGGTAGGCGTAGAACGAGATCGCCAATATTGTAAGTTTTGGCCCGCACTTCTCTGCTTTGATATCGTCGAGCCTGCTGCTGATAGAATGCGGAACAGGCTTTTGCGACATCACGCTCCTCCTCCAGGGCGTCCAAGTTATCCTGCCGATCTAACTCGGCTTCCTTCTCTTCGTACATGCGTACGCATGGTGAATCATGTATTATGTCACAGGGTAGTACTGCTTCCGCACCGTACACCATAAAAAATGGTGTGTATCCGGTGGTTCGATTCGGTGTGGTCCGCAGCCCCCGGAGTACGGAGTCGAGCTCCTCTACCCAGTGCGTATCCGATTCTGTTAAAGATCGCACTAATCTGGGTTTTATGCCGCTCATGATAAGACCATTTCCCCGTTCGACCTGGCCGTTTGTTTGCGGGTGGTAGACGGAAGCGTAGTCGAGCTTAATGCCCATTTTGCTGCACCTAGTTTTCACCTCGTCGGCTGTGATGGATCCATTATCAGTGATGATGCTATGGGGGACACCGTACCGGTGTACAACCCCGAATATGAAGTCTATTACTGGTCCGGATTCGGCCATTTTAACTGGTTTGGCTTCGATCCATTTGCTGAATTTGTCTGCCATGACCAATAGGTATTTTATCTTATGGCTTCCCCCTTTAAGGGGTCCAATCATATCCAGCCCCTAGACAGTGAAGGGCCAAGTTATGGGGATTGTTTGGAGGGGCGGTAGGGGGCATATGACTCTGATTGGCGAAGAGCTGGCAGCCGATGCAATGTTGGACAAGGTCATGTGCGTCTGCTCGGGCCGTCGGCCAATAGAAGCTCAGACGGAAGGCTTTGCTTGACTAGCGCCGAGCTGCGGCGTGGTGTCCGCCCATCCGGCGTGAATTTCAGCCAGGAGTTGCCGCCCTTCCTCTTCGGAGATGCACCTTTGGAGCACTCCGGTCGCGCTTTTCTTGTAGAGTTCCCCTTCGTGGACCTTGTAAGCTTTAGAACGCCGTACTATGCAGCGTGCTTCATTTTGGTCTTTGGGGAGCTCCTGCCTATTATGTAGGCCAAGAACGGCTCGGTCCACAGGGCAATTACGGCCATTATTTCGTGGGCCGAAGGTGTTATTTCGGTGGCAGAGCCTCCGATTGTGTCGGATGGTTCGGAATCTAGGGGTGTATTCGGATCCATGCTGGTATTGCCGGACTCCCCTTCCCATACTACAGATGGCTTGAACAGCCTTTCCAGGAATATATTAGGTGGGACAGGGTCGCGTTTGGCGCCGATGCGGGCAAGGACGTCCGCCGCTTGATTGTTTTCTCGAGCCACATGGCGGAATTCGAGCCCCTCGAACCGAGCTGACATTTTGAGGACAGCATTACGATAGGCCGCCATTTTCGGATCCTTGGCATCAAAGTCTCCATTTATTTGTGATATTGCGAGGTTCGAATCCCCGCGCACTTCTAGGCGTTGGATGCCCATAGAGACTGCCATCCGAAGACCATGTAACAGGGCCTCATATCCGGCCGCATTGTTGGAGTCTGCGTATAATATTCGTAGGACGTACTGGACCGTGTCCCGGTGGGAGACGTCAGGACTACCCCTGCTCCCAGTCCAGCCAGCATTTTGGAGCCGTCAAAGTGCATGATCCAGTTGGAGTACGCGCCGTACTCTTTAGGGAGTTCGGCTTCTGTCCATTCGGTGACAAACTCAGCCAATACTTGCGACTTAATGGACCGCCGTGATTTGTATGCTAGGTCGAACGGCAGGAGCTCGATAGCCCATTTAGCAATCCGGCCCGTAGCATCACGGTTATTAATTATGTCGTTGAGTGGTACTTCGAAGGCTACGGTAATCGAACACTCTTGAAAGTAGTGTCTTAGCTTCCGAGATGCCATGAAGACTGCGTATGCTATTTTTTGATAGTGCGGGTATTGGGATTTACATGGGGTGAGGACCATTGATACATAGTAAACCGACTTTTGAAGCGGGAATTTGTATCCGTCCACCTCTCGTTCGACGACGAGCACTGCGCTTACCACTTGATGTGTTGCAGCTATGTATAGTAGCATAGGTTCGTCGATGTTTGGCGCTGTTAGGACCGGATTACTGGCCAATAAGGTCTTTATCTCATCGAGTCCGGCCGCGGCTGCATCCGTCCATGCAAAGTGTTCGGTGCATCGAAGGAGGCGGTAAAGAGGCAACGCCTTTTCTCCTAGCCTGGATATAAAGCGGCTCAAAGCGGCCACGCATCCCGCAAGCTTCTGGATGTGCTTGAGGTCTATTGGTATGGCCAACTGCGACAGGGCTCGGATTTTTGCTGGATTCGCTTCTATTCCTCTATTGGAAACAATGAAACCCAGGAGCTTCCCCGAAGGGACACCGAAAACACATTTTTCCGGATTCAACTTGATGTCGTATGTCCGAAGATTATCGAATGTTAGCCTCAAGTCATCTATTAGGGTTTCGACGTGTCTGGTTTTTATGACAACGTCGTCCACATATGCTTCCACTGTTTTCCCGATGTGTTTCTCCAGGCATGTTTGAATCATGCGTTGATAGGTTGCACCGGCATTCTTGAGCCCGAAGGGCATAGTGTTGAAGCAAAAAGGGACATATGGCGTTATAAAAGTTGTTGCAGCTTGGTCAGACTCTGCCATCTTTATTTGATGGTATCCAGAGTATGCGTCGAGAAAACACAGCGAGTCGTGTCCAGCTGTGGCATCAATGATTTGATCGATGCGAGGGAGGGGAAAGGGATCCTTGGGGCAAGCCTTGTTGAGGTCTTTGAAGTCGATGCATAGGCGCCAGGATTTGTCCTTTTTTGGCACCATTACCAAATTCGCCAGCCAATCCGGATGTTTAATATCTCTGATGAATCCGGCCTCGAGCAGCTTGGCTAGCTCTTCCCCCATGGCTTGCCGTTTGGGTTCTGAAAACCGCCTTAGGGTCTGTTTGACCAGTTTGTATCCCTGTAGTATATTGAGGTTGTGTTCAGCCAGCCGGCGTGGGATGCCTGACATGTCCGAAGGGTGCCAGGCGAAAATGTCCCAATTCTCGTGTAAGAAATCTCGCAGTGCGGCGTCCATCACGGGGCTCAATTGTGTTTCGATGGATGCTGTCTTCATGGGGTCTGTTGGGTGGACCTGGAATTTGACCATCTCATCTACAGGTTTAAATGAGGTGGACTTAGGTCGTTTGTCGAGTATCACATCGTCCCTGTCCATGGAGGCCCGCAGTCTTGTTAACTCTTCGGCTGCTAGGGCTTCAGATAATGCTTCCAGGGCTAGTGCTGCAGTTTTGTTTTCGGTGCGAAGTGCGACGTCCGGATCACTGGCTAGAGTGATGATTCCGTTGGGCCCGGGTATTTTAAGCTTTATGTACTCGTAATGGGGTACAGCTTGAAAGCTTGTAAACGCGTCCCGCCCTAGAAGGGCGTGGTATCCGCTGCTGAAAGGAGCCACTTGGAATGTGATTTCTTCGGACCTATAATTCTCCGGGATGCCGAATACCACATCGAGTGTGATTTTTCCCGCGCACCATGCTTCCCGAGTAGGGATGATTCCCCTGAAGGTTGTGCCGCTTTGCTCAATGCGGCCTTTATCAATCTCCATTTTGTTGAGCATTTTTCATAGATCAGGTTTAACCCGATTCCGCCGTCGATGAGTACTTTGGTCAGCCGGAAGCCGTGCACGATTGGGCTGAGGACCAGAGAGGCCGGTGCGCGGACAGTCTGGAACCGAGGTTCGTCACTGTCATTGAAATTTATAGCCGTGTCATTCTAGGGGTTTATCTTTGCCACATGGCAAATTTCCGCAGAGCTTCGGTGAGCCCGCTTGCACCTGTTGTTCGAGGCGAAAGTCTCGAAGACTGTTAGTACCAGACAGTTCTCGCGGCGGGATATTGTTCCGCTTCATGGCCTGCAAGAAGATCCTCGCCACTTTTCGCCACCTGCCGGAGTATCCAACACGCCCTAAGGCTATGAGTTGGCATTGTATCCGGCGTACCATGGAGCTTACATGGCCCGTCGAGCCATTCTTCCAATACGGATCCCCTTCCTAGGGTGGTCTTCAGTTTCTTGGGGATTGGATCGGACGTCCTACGAGAGTTCGTCCGTTTGGTTCGGACAAAGGTCTTCGTGAGGGCGGTACTATCCCAAAATTCTGTTTGGGTCTTCCAAGCGCTCTCCATCGCACAGTACTTACGTACTATGATTGCCAAGTCCGAGAAACGTATTATTTTGTGGCGGCTTATAGCATTGAGGAGTCCTTCGTCCGTGCAGTTTTCGCAGAAGAGTGAGACCATGTTCTCCTCGCGGCAGTCCTTAACCTTGCTAAGCGCAAGGAGGTATCTGGCCCATTAATGACGTACCGTCTCCTGGGGCTCTTGCCTGATGCGGGAGAGACAGTTTAACTCCAAATAAGTATTGTTAGCAGAATCCGGATTATGATCCGATCTAACTCCCAGGGGCGCGGGCGGTTCCGAGCCCAACAGCTCAGAATCCGGGATGCTACCCGATTCCTTCGGCCCAATGCCCGATCCTAAGTCCGGGACCTGGGGCAGGTTGTCCTCTGAGAAGATTTTCGGCTCAAGGAGTTTGGCGATCCGAACATAATTCGTCCTCAAAGCTGGGGGACGATCCGCGTGTGGTTCTTCCACAATCGCTATCTCATGGGTGGCCGGCGGGCATCTGATGTCCCTTTGGTCGGGTTTAAGCCCAATCCGGTCGTAGTTCGTAGCGACCCCCAGAGCGGCGATGTGATCCAAGAGTTCATTAAAGGAGGAGAGCTCCATTGGATCCATCTATTCGGCAAGTTCCGAACTGACCCGAAGGTTATGATTGATGACCCGAGAGACCATCGTCGGCTTTGTCGCCGATGGGGCGGCCATGATAAAGCCGCCAAGCCGGAGCATCTGGCCTACAGCCAGAGCTCCCTCCGAAGTAATGTCTTCCTTGAAGACGAGTCGAGCCATCAAGCCTTACGGCGACGTCAGAGAGGAACTCTCAATGAAATCACCAATGTCGGTGTCAAAACCGACGGATCTCAGGTAGGTGGTCTCGATCTGTGCATCAAGGCTGATGGTAACAAGAAGTAAGGGACATAGATGTTTACCCAGGTTTGAGCCCTCTCGATGGAGGTAAAACCCTACTTCCTGCTTGATTAATATTGATGATATGGGTAGTACAAGAGTAGATCTACCACGAGATCGTAGAGGCTAAACCCTAGGAGCTAACCTATGATGGTATGAATGTAATTGTGATCGGCCTTCTAAGGACCAACCTCTCCGGTTTATATATGCACCGGAGAGGGCTAGGGTTTACATGGAGTCGGTTACAAGGAAGGAGATATAATATCCGGATCGCCAAGCTTGCCTTCCACGCCAAGGAAAGTCCCATCCGGACACAGGCCGAAGTCTTGAGCCTTGTATCTTCACGCTTCAATAGTCCGGACGTTGTACACAGTCCGGTTGTCCGGATACCCCCTAATCCAGGACTCCCTCAAGTCTCATAAGTTGTATTTTTATACTAGTGGGAATTTTTCATTATAGAACTTGGCTTGTATATTCCTACGATGGGCTTCCTCAAATGCCCTAGGTATTCATGAGCAAGCGAGTTGGATGCACACCCACTAGTTTTCTTTTGTTGAGCATTCATAGCTCTAGTGCATCCATTGCATGGCAATCCCTACTCCTCATGTTGACATCAATTGACGGGCATCTCCATATCCCGTTGATTATCCTCGTCAATGTGAGACTTTCTCCTTTTTTGTCTTCTCCACACAATCCCCATCATCATATTCTATTCCACCCATGGTGCTATATCGATGGCTCACGCTCATGTATTGCGTGAAAGTTGAAAAAGTTTGAGATTATTTAAGTATGAAACAATTGCTTGGCTTGTCATCGGGGGTATAGAAGTTGGGAACATCTTTGTGTGACAAAAATGAAGCATAGCCTAACTATATGATTTTGTAGGGATGAACTTTCTTTTGCCATGCTATTTTGAGAAGACATGATTGCTTTGATTAGTATGCTTGAAGTATTATTATTTTTATGTCAATATGAACTTTTGTCTTGAATCTTTCGGATCTGAATATTCATGTCACAATTGAGAGCATTTACATTGAAATTATGCCAAAGTATGACTCCGCATCAAAAATTCTTGTTTTATCATTTACCTACTCGAGGACGAGCAGGAATTAAGCTTGGGGATGCCTGATACGTCTCCAACGTATCTATAATTTTTGATTGCTCCATGCTACTTTATCTACTATTTTGGACTATATTGGGCTTTATTTTCCACTTTTATATTATTTTTGGGACTAACCTATTAACCGGAGGCCCAGCCCAGAATTGCTGGGTTTTTTTGCCTATTCGGTGTTTCAAGAAACGGAATATCAAATGGAGTCCAAACGGAATGAAACCTTCGAATGTGATTTTCTCACCGAACGTGATCCGGAGACTTGGAGCCTACTCCAAGAAGTAACAGAGGCGGTCACGAGGTGGGGCGCCTCTAGGGCGCGCCCCTGTGTGGGCCCCCGTTGCTCCACCGACGTACTCCTTCCTCCTATATATACCTCGTATCCCCAAACGATCAGAACAGGAGCCAAAACCTAATTCCACTACCGCAACCTTCTGTATCCACGAGATCCCATCTAGGGGCCTGTTTCGGAGCTCCGTCGGAGGGGGCATCAACCACGGAGGGCTTCTCCATCAACACCATAGCCCCTCCGATGAAGTGTGAGTAGTTTACTTCAGACCTTCGGGTCCATAGCTAGTAGCTAGATGGCTTCTTCTCTCTTTTTGGATCTCAATACAATGTTCTCCCCCTCTCTCGTGGAGATCTATTCGATGTAATCTTCTTTTTGCGGTGTGTTTGTTGAGACCGATGAATTGTGGGTTTATGATCCAGCTTATCTATGAATAATATTTGAATCTTCTCTGAATTCTTTTATGTATGATTGAGTTATCTTTGCAAGTCTCTTCGAATTATCCGTTTCGTTTGGCCAACTAGATTGGTAGTTCTTGCAATGGGAGAAGTATTTAGCTTTGGGTTCAATCTATTGGTGTCCTTTCGGTGTGGATGTAGGCGAAAGGCACGTATTGTATTGTTGCCATCGAGGATAACAAGATGGGGTTTTTATCATATTGCATGAATTTATCCCTCTACATCATGTCATCTTGCTTAAGGCGTTACTCTATTTTTAACTTAATACTCTAGATGCATGCTGGATAGCGGTCGATGAGTGGAGTAATTGTAGTAGATGCAGAATCGTTTCCATCTACTTGTCTTGGACGTGATGCCTATATACATGATCATACCTAGATATACTCATAATTATGCTCAATTCTGTCAATTGCTCAACAGTAATTTGTTCACCCACCGTAGAATATCTATGCTCTTGAGAGAAGCCACTAGTGAAACCTATGGCCCCCGGGTCTATTCTCGTCATATCAATCTCCATTACTTTATTACTTGCTTTGTTTTTACTTTGCCTTTTACTTTTCACTTTGCATCTATATAACAAAAATACCAAAAATATTATTTATCATCTCTATCAGATCTCACTCTCGTAAGTGGCCGTGAAGGGATTGACAACCCCTAATCGCATTGGTTGCGAGGAGCTATCGTTTTGTGTAGGAAAGAGGGACTTGTGCGTGGTCTCCTACTGGATTGATACCTTGGTTCTCAAAAACTGAGGGAAATACTTACGCTACTTTGCTGCATCATCCTCTCCTCTTCGGGGAAATCCAACGCAGTGCTCAAGAGGTAGCAGGGTGGTAGGTTTATGACTATTAGCCGCCTCCTTGCCGGAGTCGGCATCCGTACCCAAGGCAGTTGGTTTAACCACTTCCAACGGATCAGTAGGGAGTTTAAGAACCTCAAGTAATTCAATAAGCAAGGATTTGACCTTGGTCGTCATAGAGGTCCTAAGTGAAGCTATAGCTTCATTTACGTCCTCTCATGTGACTGTGGCCACCACATCGGCCAAGGGAACACCACCATCACTTGATCCATCGTCAACACTACTCTTAAGTCGGTTAAGCCCATAAAAGAGACGAGGCTCTGAAACCAATTGAAAGGATCGATATGGTTGACTAGATGGGGGGGGTGAATAGGCAACTACCAATTTTTAGCTTTTCTAAACAAATTAGGTTTAGCAACAAATAGGTCGTCTAGATATGCAACTATGTGGGCAACCTATATGATGCTAATAACAACGACACAAGCAAGGAAAGGATACAACACAAATAAAGCTTGCACAAAGTAAAGGTAAGAAGTAACCACAAGTGGACCAGGTGAAGAAAAGGATGTGTTACCGAAGTTCCTTCCCTTCAAAGGGAAGTACGCCTCTGTTGGAGTAGTGTGGAAGCACAATGCTCCCCAAGAATCCACTAGGGACACTATATTCTCCTCACGCCCTCGCATAATGCAAAGTGGTGCCCTTGAAGTTGAAAACCGAACCTTTACAAATAAGGTTGAGGCTCTCTCCACAACCAAATTGGAGGCTCCGAACACCACCACGGAGCTTCAACACATTGGAATGTGGCTCTGAGACCTCTTCCATCTAGGGTTTCCAAATACCTGTCACGCCCAATATGCGATACTATCCTAAAGAGACTCGAAGGTCCCACCAAGGATAGAACCGCATATTGATACGCTTTTGCAAGGTGGATATCATTACATCAACATTACATAATAGATGAGGATACATACAAAAAAGGCATACAATGCCACACGAATACAACATCATCTTACATAAGAGCACCATCCTACTACGGATGAAACACAAACAGAAACTCAACCGACATCTACCTCCGCAAGCCCAGGCTGCCGACACGAACCTATCCCCGATCAAGAAGAAGCGTAAGAAGAACTCCAAAACAAGCAAACATCGCTCTCGTGTCATGAACATCGCAAAACCTGTACCTGCAACTGTTGTTGTAGTAAACTGTGAGCCACGAGGACTCAGCAATCCCATTACCATGGGTATCAAGACTAGCAAAGCTTAATGGGTAAGGAAGGGGTAAAGTGGTGAGGTTGCAGCAGCGACTAAGCAAGATATGGTGGCTAACATACGCAAACAAGAGCAAGAACAGAAACAACGGAACGGTCGTGAAGCTAGCAATGATCAAGAGGTGATCCTGAACTCCTACTTACGTCAAACATAACCCAGAAACCGTGTTCACTTCCCAGACTCCGTCGAAAAGAGACCATCACGGCTACACACACGGTTGATGCGTTTTAATTCAAATCTGGTGTCAAGTCATCTACAACCGGACATTAACAAATTCCCATCTGCCACAAAACCGCGGGCATGGCTCTCGAAAGTTTATACCCTACAAGGGTGTCCCAACTTAGCCCATCACAAGCTCTCACGGTCAACGAAGGATATTCCTTCCCCCATGAAGACCCGATCAGTCTCGGAATCCCGGTTTACAAGACATTTCGACAATGGTAAAACAAGACCAGCAAAGCCGCCCGATGCGCCGACAATCCCGATAGGAGCTGCACATATCTCGCTCTCAGGGCAACACCGGATGAGACAAAGCACGAGGAAAACTAGACCTCGAAGTTTCCCGAGGGGCCCATGAGGCGGCTCAGTTCGGACCAGCACTTACAAAGCACCGCCCGGGGGCGAGCCGCAGGGCGTTAGCGCGCCGATGCGAGCTGGGCGGCGCCGTGGAGGTGACGGGCGGCACCGGCGAGGCGGTGGTGGTGGCAGCGACGACGCTGAGGGAGGCGGCGCGAAGCGCGGGTGAGCGGGAGGCCGAGGGCAGCGGCGCGCCGGATGGGCAGGAGGGCCCAGTCTTGCGAAGCGGACCGACGGCAGCGGAATGCGCGGGCGGCGCAAGGACAGTGGCGCGAGGCCATTGGCTGCGGGCGGGGGCGATTTCGTCCGGTGGCGGCGGACGTGTCCGGTGGCGGCGGGGCAATTTGATCTACGTTTTGGACCCGAATTTTGGACGGGGAGGACATATTTATAGGTAGAGGGAGCTAGGAGACTCCAAATGAGGTGCGGTTTTCGCCCACACGATCGTGATCAAATGACCGAGAGCATGGAGGGGCTTTGGATGGGCTCATGGGCTGTGGTGAAGAGGGGCTGGGCTGCAAAGAGCGAGGGGTTACGGGCTACGCAGTTAACCGTTGGGGCATCAAACGACCTCCAAATGGAACGAAATTTGACGGGCGGTCTACCGGTGATATACCAAGGCTACTCGGAAAATCTCGGCCCTATCCGAGAACTTTTTCTCCCGCTCACGAAGCATGGTCTGAGAGGGGCGACGGGTGCGTGCGAGTGTGGTTGGGCTCAGAACGGACAACGGAGAGAACTGGCGGGACCTGAACGGATGCAAGTTTTGAAAAGCATGCAAATGAAATGCACACGATGACATGGAAAAATGCAACACACAAGCAAATGACATGGCAACAACGATGAATAGCTGGAAGACACCTGGCGCATTAGTTTCGGGGCGTTACAACTCCCCTCCACTAACAAGAGATCTCGTCCCGAGATCTTAGGACCGAGGCGGAGGGAAAAGGGATGAGGTGAAACAAGAACTCAAGAGAAGAAGCAAAGAATCGAGAGCACTCGAGAAGAAGACAGGAACAACGAGAATGACGGGAATCAAAATCTCATGGAATCAGATAGACTATGAAACCACTCCAGTTAGAACGAGATAAGAAACCGTTAAGACAGAAAGGATTTAGGTAGCACTCCGGCTGAAACATGGAGGAATAGAACACGAGCTTTAGAGGATGGAATGATACTTGATGAAGACATGACACAAAACCTCCGGAAAGAATTGAAAGAGTTGAATGAAAAGAACGGAGAAGAAAATGACAATTTGTGCCACGAATGAAATTGAAAGCATCTTTAGAAGGAAGGTTTAAACGGAGTTGTTGAGAAATTCAATAACGAAAAGGATAAGCTTGTTGTGGTCTTATAGGTAACATCTCAAGATCATAAGGTGATAACCGGCCACAAACGGAAATGATTGGATATCTTTGAAGAACGAAGAAATGCAAAACTCCACTTCAAAAGAATACGGAGATTTAATTACACTTCAAAAAGCAAGAAGGAAAGATACTTGAGCTCCTTCGATAAGAATCTTGATGAACACTTGAGGAATGAATTAAATCATGATGAGCCAGCGTGAAGAACTCCGGTAACAAAAGGATGATGAGATAAAATGAAGGATGAAAGAATAAGATTAAAGCTTGCAATGACTTAGATGGAGGTTCCGACGAAATGGCCGAGGAAAATTTGAACTCCGAAAAGAAAAGATGAAAACACTTGAAACTAGAATTTATTCATCAAGAACAAACTCCGAAGGAAGGATTAATCACTTGGATGAAATTAGAATAAGACTTGTTGTATGCTTATCCTTTATCAAATTTAATTGATGATAAACGAATTTTGCATACTACTTATTCTTGTTGAAAAGGATTAAGGGGGGGGTATAGCACAAACTTTGAGAAAGTCTTCATGAACCACCGGTAGGATTGAAAAGATCGAATGAATTAAAATGATAATCAAAGGAAAAAAGAATCTTGAACAAACCACCATAAGAATTCGAAAATGACTGATGAAAGAGAATGAATCACCGGGAAGAATTAGAAGAACCAATATGCTAGGGGAATTTAGATGCAAAAGAACAAAGAGATCATGAGCTGATTAAAGAACACTTGAACGAAGCACCGGGATAATTGGATAACGTTAGCTGAAATATGAGGATGAAGAATTCTTCTGGAACGATGGCCTCCGGTGAAAAGAAACGGGAAAACAACTCCTGACATACTCCGGATGGGTAAGAAAACAATATCTGGCAAATGGAATAATTCGAGAGGATAACATGAAGCTAGAACCGCGAAACTTCGAGAGAACGGGCAAAATTTAGTTGAAAAACTCTTCTGCGGTCTTCAAAAGACGACTAAAATCACCACCAAAATTTTTTTAAGGCACTCCGGGGGAACGAAAAGCGGAGAGGTTGAGGCAACAATGAAAATGATTCAAAATTGATCTTGGAAAAGATCTGACTGATGAAATTCATACTTACGTCAAACTTCGAAAGGGATTTGAGAATAGCTCCGGGAAATTAGAAGAGTCAGGTAAGATCCTGGGAAAAAACCTGTCGGTTAGGGCCCACTTAAGAGAAAACACCGTTTAAAAGGATTGTGAACAGATAGATGATGCACCAGAACAATTGAAATATTTGAATGAGGTGACAACCTCGAATTAATTGGAACACAGACAAATCTCCTGAGATGTCTAACTCCGTAATGATAAACTGGCGAGAGGCAAACAAACAGGGAAAACACTTGAGCCGAGGGAAAAATATAATCACTACCGAGAATTGGAATTGAATCCACCGAAGAAGAAAAGAGATGAAGAATGTCCACCGAGACGAGAATTTTTTTTGAAAGCTCACTGACAGTAGGAGAGGCTCCTACTGACTTTTAAATTAAAACAACACCTGGATCAGGGGAGGTGTGACCCCATAAATACAGTGGATTCTTGGTACAAAAGGCAACTTACTATGTAGAAGGGGCAGCCAAACAGATTAAATAACAGATTTGGGGGGGAGGGGGGTAATAGTCAGACGGCAGCCACCACTCCTCGGATGAAGGGATGAAGAGAGTCTCTCGTGCGATGCACCATCATGGACATGTCAGTTCTGAATCTGTCTCTCCAAGACTCAAACGAGGGCATCATATTTCTAAAGTGCTTATTATTCCTCTCTTTCCACACACCCCAAGCGGCGATGATGAAAGTCTCCATGAACAACGGTCCACCCCAGGACCTCCTCCCCCCATGAATGAGTTCCAGCCTGCATTGAGAATCATGCCAGTGCATCCTAATCGCATCCCAGCACCTGGCGGCGAACGGGCGTTTGAAGAACAGGTGTGCCACTGTCTCTTCCGGGGGCGTGTCACAGAGCAAGCAGGTGTACACATCACCCTCCAGTTTGTATTGCCTCCTCCTCAGCATGTTACATGTATTCAGCCGATCTGCGAACAGCAACCAGGCGAAAACTTTCCACTTGTTTGTGCATTTGGATTTCCAGATCCAAGGAAAGACTGCATCAACGGGAACATCTTTAAAGCAGAACTCATAAAAAGCATTGGATTTGAATACTCCCAGCCCTCTAGCATCCCAGACACAGCACCATCTGTCAGTTCTGCTACTCTCCGGATTAAACCCAGCAGTCAACGCCTGAATCTCCTCAACTTCCACTCTAGCCTAGGGAGAAAAAGGTATGTGAAAAGCCTCTCCAATGGTGCTAGACCTCAATAATTTCTAAACTGTCACATCCTCCTCTCTAGCAAATGAGAAAGCCCGCGGGTATGTGGTCTCAAGAGGCTGATCGCTCCAGAGATCCTTCCAAAACAAAGCAGTACTTCCATCTCCAATTTTGATCTGAGTCACTCCTCTGAAGATATCCGATAACTGCATGAGATCCCGCCACTAGAAGGAGCCACATGGATCGGAGGCATGTGGTACATTAACTGAGTAGTATGAACTCCAAACAAGGTTCACCCATGGCACATCCAGCTTATTATAAAACTTGTATAGCTGTTTTAGCAAGAGACCTTGATTATGAATCTTAAGGTCCACGATCCCAAGACCCCCTACGGCCTTGGGGCGGCAGATGAGCTCCCATGAGGCAAGAGAAGTGCTTTTCGTCCCGTCTTCCGTCTTCTTGCTCCAGAAGCAATTTCTACGGATTTTATCCAGATGTTCCACAATCTTGGGAGGGATCCTGAGCGAACACATGGCATACACCAAAAGCGATGACACCACCGAGTTAACGTAGGTGAGTTTTGATCCGTAGTCTAGTAAGTTACTGGCCACAGACACTCTTCGCTCGACAGACGTCACAAGTGGCATGAAATCCATCACAGTGGGTTTAGTAGTCCCAAGTGGGAGTCCTAAATAGGTGAAAGGCATTTCCCCCACAACACAACCAAACATTTCAGCAAAACCCAGAGCCTCAGCAGGCGCAACATTAATCGGGATCAGGGTAGATTTCTGAAAATTGAGTCTCAACCCAAAAGAGGCTGCATAATCCACCAAAAGATTTTTCAGAGTCTCAAACTGTTCCTTCTCAGCTGGGAGGAAGACAATCGTGTCGTCCGCATATTGAATCACTGGGTAGTCTCTCTCCACTAACGGGATTGGTGTCTAAAGCACCCCCGCGCGGAAGGCAAAGTTGATGGCTTATTGCAACAGGTCCGCCGCAAGAACAAAAATGAGCGGCGAGAGAGGGTCTCCTTGGCGCACTCCCTGTTTACAAGAGAACTGCTTCCCGGGCGTGCCATTGAGCAGAACCGAGGATTTTCCAGACTTAAAGATACAAGAAATCCAGTTAATCCATTTCTCATTGAACCCCATCGCTCTCATGATCTCAATCATCGGGGCATGCTCGATGGTGTCAAACGCCTTAGCAAAATTGAACTTCAGTAGCAGAACCTTCCTCCCTGATGCTTGACATTGATGAGTGTATTCGAACGCCCACGCCAGGCAGTCCTGAATCGATCTACACTTGAGGAATCCATATTGGTTTGTATGGATAATGCGCAAGATGATCCTCTGTAAACGATTCGCAAGCAGTTTGGCGAGAATCTTTAGACAACAGTTCAAAAGGGTGATCCGTCTGTAGTCATTTACTGTTTCTGGAGAGTGGCATTTAGGGATCAGCGTAATGAATCCAGTGTTGATGCTTTCGAGGTTGAGATCTCCCTCATAAAAATCCATAACAAGTTTATAAAAGTCTTGTTTTATAATGTTCTAGCATGACTTGAGGAAACAACCGTTGAAGCCATCAGGGCCCGGCGCTCTATCCACGGGCATCTCCTTGACCACAAGATCAATCTCATCAGTGCTGAAAGGAGCTGTTAACTCATCAAGCCCCTCCACTCTCTTGATGATTTGATTTAAATTAAAACGCATGTTTGGAGGTTCAGAAGAACCTAGTCGCTGTTTATAAGAGGAGAACAGCAAGGATTCTTTGCCCATATGGTCCTCAATCAGAGTACCGTCATCAAGCTTGAGCGTTGATATTGAGTTTTTACGGTATCTCTCTATGGCCACTGCATGAAAGAATTTCGTGTTACCATCCCCAACTTGAAATCTCCTAATAGTACATCTTTTCTGCCAATACATGCATTTATACTCAAGCAATCTGAGGAGGTGAGCCTTAAGAATAGTTCTGAAATTGGTTTCTGGAATAGTGAGAGGTCTTTTATCCTCTAAAGTGTCCAAATTCAAAAGAGCCTCATTGGAATTCTCAATAAGAATTGATAGTCTCAAGATTTTCTTGCTCCAGGCCTTTAAAGCGCAGCGTAACTTTTTCAGCTTTCTAGAGATCAAAGCTGCAGAGTTAGTCGCATGACAGGGTTGGCTCCAAGAACGTTGCACCAACTCATGAAACCCTGAATGTTGTACCCAGTAATTTTCAAATCTAAATATCTTACTTTGTGGGATGCACGAGTCAATGCCAATGACACAGGGGACATGATCAGACATAGGCTTACCCAAGGGCGAAACAGAGGTATTGGGATAGGAAGAAGTCCAATGCATCGAGGAGAAAACCCAGTCTAATTGCACCAGCAGAGGGTCATCTTGCATGTTACTCCACGTGTACGTCCTACCCTTAATAGGAATTTCAACTAACGACTGGGTGCAGATAAAATCATTGAAGACCAACATATCATTGGCATTGCCACCCGGCCTACTTCTGTTGTCAGGCGCGCGATAGTAGTTAAAGTCCCCAGCCAAGATCCAATCTTCAGAGACTGGAATGTGCATACTGAATAGCCATGCAGTAAAGTTAGAGCGATCAACACCATCACACAGGCCATAAACATTGATTAGATTCCACACAGCATTGGAGTGCACCGAAGTGAATTTAATCCCAAGGGCAAAAGACTCTTCCAGGAAAACCAAACCAGAGAAAATAGACGAATTCCAAGCAGTAAGTAAGCCACCCAAGGCCCCATTAGAGGGAATGAAAGCAAACATATCAAATCTCTTAGGACAAATAGTTTTCACAAAATCCCTATCGAAAGTCTCGCGCTTAGTTTCTTGTAAGCAAATAACATCACAACCACTTATATCAATAGCATTACGGATCGCAAGGTGCTTCTTGTCCACGTTAATGCCACGAACATTCCAGCAAAGGATATTCCACCTCCTAGTTGGCTGCATCGGTGGAAGGGGGTGCAGCTTGCGGAATAGCCATCAGCTTCTCCGCATTGAGTTCTTCAGGTGGCACTCCACATCTGACAATGCCAATCTCTTGGATAACTGGGATTGGTGTAGGATCGGGGACAGACTCCGGCCGGACGTCCAAAACAGCAGAAATACCAGACGGGGCCGTAGCATACAGATTGCGAGTGAGAACAGGAGTTTTCCTTGGTTTCACCTTGGACACGCCCTTTTTGATATCTGAGGGCTGGGGGACACGAAACCCATCATAACGAGTGGATCGAGTGCTTCTATGGAGTTGGGTTGTGTCCACATGGCCGGGTTCCTCAAGAATCATTTTTCCAAAATGATCAAACACACTGACCGCTTCATCATCTGGCATCAGAAAAACATCCCCACTGCTCTCAATTCCTAGGTCCGCAAGGGGAACAGGGGCAACCCCATTCAGATCATGGGCACTGAACATAGCATCAGCCTCCCTGCCAGTTAGGTTCACACTAGAGAGATCAGAATCTGAGATGTGCTGCCACCCTGCAGGCTCAACAGAAATGCAAATAGTGTAGGTCCCATCATCCAAAAAGAGAGATTCAGGTAGTTTGGCCAGAGTGCGCTCCTCCCTCAAAACGCTGTAGCAGCTTTGTTCCCAGGTGTGAGCCATAGCAGTACCCACAATCGCAAATAAGTTAAGCGGATTGATAGGAAACTGGGAGGCAATAGAAGGGCAAGGTGGAGAACTACCAGTGCAGAGTCTAGGTGTCCAGATACCAGCATAAATCAAACCAAATATTTCAAGCATAGCAGCAAAATGGTCAACCACCATCGACCTCACAGTGCCAGAAGCAAGAACAAACTGCTGCCCTGGGGTGTCAACACCATGAACAAAGTTATCTGCCGCCTCAGAAATATCTGAATACATTAACCATTCATCCTGCGGATCATCCGAAAAATTACTATGATGCTCCACCCCATCCATCAGAGAAGGCCCGGTGTACTGGAAGTAGGTTCGGAAACTGAAGCCTCGGTATGGTGGCGGCACCACAGGCCACACTCCCCAACCATTGTCTTGCAATTGATGTTGCTGCGGAAGCCCCTGAGCCCACGCTTCATCTGCTTGCTGTTGTAACCATTGTTGGTGATCAAGTTGCCACTGTTGTGCTGCAGATAGGAACGGTAGCTCGTATGGGTGTGGCGAGGCATTCATAGGAGCGGGATCATCCTGATTACCAACTAAACCGGCATCGTGTGACGACCATTCAAGATATAGACTGGCACTGACCACGAGCGCCCCATCCCAGGCAGATGACTGGACCTCCGTACAACCAGACTATGCGGAATCAAAGCAATATCAGTAATAATAGCACGCACCAGCACTCTCTCCTTGTTCTGCCCAGGTCTGTGCCATAATTCAAGTTTACCGAAACATGATACTGCTTTATTGATGTAGTGATCCATTTGGTAATCCATTGGGAAAGCAAGAAATAGGATCCAGGCAACATACTGAAACGGACACAACCGCATATTTTCCCCTTCATCATGCGGAACAAGCGAAAATGTCATGCTTTCATTAACAGGATCCAATTGGTGAGGGCATTCACTAATGTACTCATCCCTGATAAAAACATCCTCAAAAGCAACCATACCAACTCCAATCGGATAAACAAAAGCATCGGGGATAATCAGATGGAAGTCCTCTCTAAGGATATGGAGTACATCTTGCAACACTAACTCCTTGCGATGATCCGGAACTGCAGGGGTGACAGTGACAATAGCATACCTATCATGGCTCAACGGGGGATCATCCACCACTATGGTGTTCTTCTGCAGCCTGTGGTCCGGCCCCCTCTCGAGCGCAGCCCCCTCCGGCACAAAGCGGAAAGGCACAGCAGGGAAGTTCGCCATGGCCGCGCCTGTGCGCAGCTTGGGGTCAGCCGGTGGAGAATGATCAAGGGGAGATTGCAATGGCAGGACTATGGGTGGCAGGCTCGACGAATGAGAAAGAGCCGGAAGCGGAGGAGACGGTGGGAAAATACCTTTCTGCAGCACAGAATCCACAACAGTCCTGTTTTTGGGCATCCAAATCTGTTTGACCATAGAAGGTTTGGGACTCTTCGGTATACCTGGCCACTTGCCAACGTAAGTATAAAGCTGAGGCAGTTCCACATTGGCAGCCCAAGTGGCCCAACAACCCACAATGCAGACAAAGTAGCCTAGATGGGCAGATAGCGGCAGTATGATAGAAATTGTTGCAGATATCACAGCTAGCCCGACTCCAATTAGCAGATCTTATGCTGACCACAGGATCCTACTGAGAGCAAATATCTGAATTGCGGATCTGATACGTGCACTCAGCATCAGTGTGACCAAATTTGGAACAAATATGGCATAGACCCAATCAGGCAATCATATATTGCCTATTGGGCATGGATAATAAATCCAAAGCTGCCATAATATCCTCATTCTCATACTCGGCTTGCCATAAATCCAGAATATGGTAAAGTGTGTCATCCGGAATTAAATCCCAGCTCTTGGAAGGACAATTAATACCCACAAATTTCGTAGTTGCCACTTTATCATGGGACGTCACCGGATCAAAACCAAAAACAATCCCGTAATCAGCGGGTATAGCCTTAAATGTGTTCCCCTTCTCACTTTCCTGATTTGGCTGATCGGAATGAACCGCATGATCAAGAACTTGAATCAGACCAAACTTAAGCAATTCAGATGAGTGAGTACCAAGAGATGCCTTAGAGTTGCGTAAGAAATCCAGATTGGTCCTGACTGCAATGGGGCTACGAGAGGGAGCCAAAGGAATAGCCCTATCAACTTCATCCTTATTTTGATCAACCGTCAACCAGAAATGATGATGAGAGCCGAAAAGATTGAAATGACATATGAAGTCAGGCCAAATCCGGTCTCTAATCCCATAAATAAAATGACCAACTTTATTCGAAGACACAGAGAACCGATAAGCACGATCATGTAAATGAATCACATTGAAACCATCCGCAATGCCACCAATACAGCATTGAAGCGCAAGACTAACCGAAGAAACGGATAGCTTGAAAGAGGCAGTGGAGAAAGTGACCACCAAGAAAAATTCCTTGGAAGAGGCAGAAGGAGAATAGTGGACCGTGGATCCGAGCTTACATTTAACCTGTTTCACCACAAAGAAGCCCGAGTTGAAATCGGTGGCAATAGCCCATCCATGATGACATCCTAGAGATCACCATGCTCGACGGTGAGGAAGGTCTCGGTGATTGTTGGCTCAGAGGTGGTCGAGGGCTTGGTGGTGAGGGTGGTGGGAGACATCGTAGCTCCTACCTACACTTCCCTCTCGTGCCTTCTATCTCATCTTTCTGGAAAAGCCAAGACCAGAATTCACCGATTGAAATGATTGAGGGAAGACTGAAGAGGCTCCACACGAATGAAATTGATGGTCGAAACAGACTCAGACTCCAGGAAGAAGAGGGTGGGAGGGCGGGAAAACAAAGGCAACTTGGAAGGGGAAAAACCGATGAATAACTTGAAGAGAAGATACCGGTTGAAAATTATTCAGGAAAGAATGCAAAGACTTCACACGAGTGGGATGGATACTCGATTACGGACTCCGGCTCTGAGAAGAAAAAGGGGTGGGCGGGTGGGAAAATGAAAACAACTAAGGATTGAACTTGCCAAAGATGAAGAGGCTCGAGTCAACTTGACGAGAAATGCACCGGATCAAAAGAGCTGAGAACCAACGAACGAAAAACTAACCGCGTGATCCTAAAGAAAATTTGGGAGTGAAGACAAGTAATTTAAAACACCTACGTCAAGATTCCTCACCAGAGCAACGAAGAGGCTGAGGAGTAAAAAGAATTCCTACTCTCCGATATAACTAAACTCCGAAAACGGTTTTCTTCTAGACTCGACAACGGCCAACTACGATCAATCAAGGGGGCTCCTATGGTCAATCGAGGCTCTGATACCAACTTGTCATGCCCAATATGCGATACTATCCTAAAGAGACTCGAAGGTCCCACCAAGGATAGAACCGCATATTGATACGCTTTTGCAAGGTGGATATCATTGCATCAACATTACATAATAGATGGGGATACATACAAAAAGGCATACAATGCCACACGAATACAACATCATCTTACATAAGAGCACCATCCGACTACGGATGAAACACAAATGTAAATCGAACCGACATCCACCCTGCTAGCCAGGCTGCCGACCTGGAACCTATCCCCTGATCGAAGAAGAAGTAGAAGAAGAACTCCAAAACAAGCAAACATCGCTCTCGCGTCATGAACATCGCAAAACCTGTACCTGCAACTGTTGTTGTAGTAAACTGTGAGCCACGAGGACTCAGCAATCCCATTACCATGGGTATCAAGACTAGCAAAGCTTAATAGGTAAGGAAGGGGTAAAGTGGTGAGGTTGCAGCAGCGACTAAGCAAGATATGCTGGCTAACATATGCAAACAAGAGCGAGAAGAGAAGCAACGGAACGGTCGTGAAGCTAGCAATGATCAAGAGGTGATCCTGAACTCCTACTTACGTCAAACATAACCCAAAAACCGTGTTCACTTCCCAGACTCCGCCGAAAAGAGACCATCACGGCTACACACACGGTTGATGCGTTTTAATTCGAATATGGTGTCAAGTCATCTACAACCGGACATTAACAAATTCCCATCTGCCACAAAACCGCGGGCACGACTCTCGAAAGTTTATACCCTGCAGGGGTGTCCCAACTTAGCCCATGATAAGCTCTCGTGATCAATGAAGGATATTCCTTCTCCGAGGAAGACCCGATCGATCTCGGAATCCGGTTTACAAGACATTTCGACAATGGTAAAACAAGACCAGCAAGATCGCCCGATCGCCGACAATCCCGATAGGAGCTGCACATATCTCGTTCTCGTGGCAACACCGGATGAGACAGGCTCTGAGTAAAACCAGACCTCGAGTTTCCCGAGGGGCCCAAGAGCGTGCTCGGTTCGGACCAGCACTTAGAGAAGCACCGCCCGGGGGCTAAAATAAATATGACCCTCGGGTTGGCCGACCCAAGGGAAAGGTATAGGTGGTGGTGAGGCAAATGGTAAAACCAAGGTTGGGCCTTCTTTGGAGGAGTTTTATTCAAAGCGAGCAGTCAAGGGGTCCCATAAATCACCCAACCGCGTAAGGAACATAAAATCAAGGAACATAACACCAAGATGATGGAAACTAGGCGGCAAGAGTGGAACAAAACACCAGGCATAAGGCCGAGTCTTCCACCCTTTACCAAGTATATAGATGCATTAATTAAATAAGAGATATTGTGATATCCCAACCATAATCCTGTCCACCATGGAGCAATCTTCAACTTCACCTGCAACTAACAACGCCATAAGAGGGGCTGAGCAAAGCTGTAACATAGCCAAACAACAGTTTTCTAGGAAGGGTGAAAAAGGTTAGAGGCTGACATGGCAATTTGGGGAGGCTTGAAGAACAAGTGATAGGAAGCGCAGCATAGCGATAGAACGAAGCAACTAGCATAGAAATGATAGTAATGAGATCCAAGGTAACGGTCATCTTGCCTGAAATCCCGCTAGGAAGAAGAACGAGTCCATGAAGAAGATGAAGCCACGAAGACGAACCAAGCCTAGACGAATGAATCCTCACGATCGCAACGAAACAGGAACTAACGAGAAGGAGCACAACCGGAAAGAAGCAAACAACAAGGTAAACACACAACACATAAACATGACAAGATGCTCAACCAATCATGATGCATGACAAAGGCTACATGAAGCTACTCATGGCAATAAATGATGCATACAAAAGCAACACATCAAGGCAAGTTTAAATGAGGCCGGAAACAACATATAATAAATCCAGTAAGTCCTCATATGCAAATTTCGAAATAGGTCCAGAACTGAATATACCTTAAGTTCAAGTTGTTAAACAGCAAGTTAAGATGTACGAAGATGATCTACATGAAATTCTAGTCAAGTTACATATAAAGTTCATTTAGTTCCGAGTTACGGCCTAGAAGATATGAGCAAAACAAGTCAAACATGGCATTGATGCGAAATACATCGAAACATCAAGCAAACACCTCAAAACAAGGATGCAACAAGGTAATGTGAAACTACATGCAATTCTAAGCAAGTTTCATATAGGGCACACTCCAAACGGAGCAACGGTTCAACACATACACATGAAAGAAGTTTAAAGGACAAGCTGTCCAAAACAGTAACTAGGCATCTAGGAAGCATCAAAACAATATTCTACAGCACCTCAACAAGAAAACAAAAGGCATGGACATGAAGTACATGTATAGCATGACAAAACATGAACACTGAGCTATCTCCAGAAATCAATAGAACATGCTCAAAAGGACATGGCAAGATTGCAATTAATAACAGTTTACAGACTTGGCAGAAATAACATCAGGTTGCAATATTTAGAGCTATGAAACAACACGTTACAGGAACTTATCATGGAAAACAATGGCATTTCATGCTAATACTAAAGACAAAGAACAAAACTCCCTTACTGAACTAATTCCAAAGATCACCAGAAATTTGGTAGCATCCATGCAAACATGGCAAGTGATATGACAGATTAAGACATGGCAGGAACAATGATAAGTAGGCATGTTGTGAGCTTGTACCAGTCCCCACAGAGCAATACATGGCATGACAAGGTTATCAACAGTAAGATAGCATAATTATGAAGCTAAACATGGCAATATCATGGTCATAGGGTGCATGGATCACTAGCAAAGCACATGGCAAAACTGAACTTAATGTTAACAGGCTGACAACAACATTATTTAGCAAGTTGAGAGCAAGATTACAACAAGCTAAAGCAGGTTATAAATGCAACCAAAGGAATGGATGGATAGACAATGACAAGTATAACAAAACATCATTAGTGAACAACTCTAGATTATGTATAGGATGACTTGTAGCAGTAGGTTTACATATCATCATGATATAACAGATTCAGCCTAGCAGAACAGCAACAGCAGGTACCCTGCTTCACGAGCTCGATGCACTCACTACGAGACTCCTAAAAATACACGGATGGCACCACTGTAAAGATGGCATGATGTAGCTCAAAACTCATGTAGACATCAAGCTCAAAGGATGCACATACAAAATGCAATGAAAAATACAAATCATCAAGTTCTGTTAACAGACAGCAGATTAACATCATATAGCACTATTGCAACGATAATTAGGGCATCAAGATGGACTCAAACAAGCATAGAACAATGGAACAAAATGAATAGCATCTCATGATGAACACTTTGATATATTACCTGCACAAAACGGAGCGACACACATGAAGATACGGGGTACACAAAATGCATGCATGATGTTCAACCTCGGGCGAAACGGGACGGGACCGACCCGGGACGAAAATATCCGGCGTGGGCGAGGCATGTTTGGATGGCGCCCTGGTGGATCTGATCCACCCTCGTGGATCTGGCCGGGCGGATCTCCGGCGAGGACGGCGTGCATGCGGCGGTCGCCGGTGACGAAGCGGCGGCGGGCACGGCGGCTTCGGCGTGGAGCTCTGGCGAGGGGGGCGAGCCAGGGGTGTTAGCGCGCCGCTTTCGAGCGGGCGGCGCCGGTTGAGGTTATAAGGCGGCGCCAATGGCGGCGGTGGTGGCGGCGACGACGCGAGGGCGGCGGTGCTGGGGCGCGGGTGAGCGGGAGGCCGAGGGCGGCGGCGCAGCCGGATGGACCGGAGGGCCCGCCGCGGCCGAGCGGGCTGACGGCAGCGAACGAACGCGTAGGGGCGGCGCGCGGGACAGGTGGCACGAGGCCATTGGCTGCGGGCGGCGGCGATTTTGTCCGGTGGCGGTGGGGCGATTTGATCTAGGTTTTGGACCCGAATTTTGGACGGGGAGGACATATTTATAGGTAGAGGGAGCTAGGAGACTCCAAATGAGGTGCGGTTTTCGCCCACACGATCGTGATCGAACGACTGAGAGCATGGAGGGGGTTTGGATGGGCTCATGGGATGTGATGAAGAGAGGCTGGGCTGCAAAGAGCGAGGGGTTACGGGTTACGCGGTTAACCGTTGGCGCATCAAATGACCTCCAAATGGAACGAAATTTGATGGGCGGTCTACCGGTGATATACAAAGGCCACTCGGAAAATCTCGACCCATTCCGAAAACATTTTTCTCCCGCTCACGAAGCACGGTCTGAGAGGGGTGACGGGTGCGTGCGAGTGTGGTTGGGCTCAGAACGAGCAACGGAGAAAACCGGCGGGACCCGAACGGATGCAAATTTTGAAAAGCATGCAGATGAAATGCACATGATGACATGGCAAAATACAACAACCAAGAAAATGACATGGCAACAACGACGAATAGCTGGAAGATACCTGGCGCATCAGTTCCGGGGCGTTACAATACCCAAGAGTACCAAAATCCACACAAGAAAGTATGGGGGAATCAAAATTCTTTTGGTTGAAGTGTAGATCTTGATCTCCTCCTTCAATCCCTAGCAAATCAACAGTTTGAGTGGCTAGAGAGAGAGACCGGGCAAGAAAGCTTGAAGGGTATTAATGGAGGAGAGAGAGAGGCAAGAGGTGAAAGGGTAGGTGGAAGAACCAGTCACTTATATAGTGTACCCCAAATCCAACCGTTACAACAGTTTTTACACTACAGTGGTACAACCGCTTTAGGTCCCAATACAACCAGAAAACACCGGATACCCTGTAGAAACCCTACCGAGCGGTACAACCGGTGGAGTGACCAATAGTACCGGTGGACAAGAGCCACCGGAACAACCGGTCCACCACCGCCGAATAACCGCTACAAAACAGGATGGAGTCACCCCAGAGCGGTAATTGAGGCGGTGGTTGCACCGGTGCAACCGCCAGGTCCAAGCACAGGTGCTAAGTCCCGAGCGGTACAACTACTCTGGCCACCGGTAGTACATGTCAAAATAAATCAACCAGTACAACCGGGCCACCACTGCCCAAGAACCGCCCCGCGACAGAAGCCAGTCCGGTGGTAGGGTGGTATTGGGCTAGTACAACCTCCCGAAGGCATTCCTAGGGTTTGCCAGACTAGAGGCCGTACAACTGCCCCGAGGCAGTGGTATAACTGCTGGCAAACAACCTAGGAACAACATCCCCAAGGCATCACCCCTGGGGCGGTGGTTGCACCGGACGTACCGAACAAGCAGTACAACCACTTGGGTCAGCGGTACAACCGCTATGGAGTAAAGACTACTGTTAGCAGGAGTTTGAGGACCTCTCTCTCCTCGAGCGAAAGGATATATGATGGGTGGAATAGAATGTGTACGTGCATTGATTCACCCAATACCTTCCGATGTGGATTCCCTCTTAATAGTACGAGTTTCCTACGACCAAAGAAATAAACACGTAGAAACTACCGTCTTGTTCTTTTCCATCCGGAGGTAATGCCTAATCGTCTTGTACCAAACAAAGTGTACCTGAAGAACTTGGCACACGATTAGACCGCAAAGTGAGTTGTCATCATCACCAAAACACTAAGGCGGGAAATGCCCTAACACATGGTATTATTGATATTTTTTATGGGTTTATTCTCTTAGATGATTGGTTATTCTATTTTGATGTGTGAGTAATTCCCCCTAGACGTGGCAGATGTAGGTGAGTGGTTATCTATGTGCGAATCATTATCTATGTATGAGACATGCTTTTATCTATGTTACTATCGCACTTGCTTACATGTGTGATCCATTATCCATGTATGAGATATATTTCCTTTCATGTTATTTCCAAGTTTCTAGTTCAGATGATAATTCTGACGGAGATATTGCAAAACAATAGAAATTGCGACACACTACAACAGGAAATTAAGATACAACATAATGCTCCTAGAATAAGACACTACAAACTACTTCTACATTGTCGTGCAACCACTACACGAAACCATCATCACTATTCTCACTAACATGGGGCTTCAAGAGGTCTTAACCATTGTGTCCAAATGTTGCCTGAAATAGTTTCACTGGCATAAACTCATCAGCGGAATCATGGTCAGCATCGGCGCCCTTCGATGATGCTACACACTTACTTGATCTACAACTCTTCAAGCTGGCACAACCCTTGGATCTTTTATGTGCTTTCTTTCTTGGCATAAAGTCATCATTGTCGCTCTTCACTTTCTTACAGCTACCGCCACCCCTCTTAGATGCAACAGGAGCCTTGCCTCTATTCTGAGCTCGTTTTCTTGGCATAAAGTAATCATCATTGTCTTCAGTCACTTTCTTGGAGCTAGCGCCACCCCTCATCAATGCAACACTCTGTCGTGGTACTCCTACCTTTGGTATAGGGCCCCAGATACACTTAATCCATCCTAAGTTAAAGATAGCCTTGTTCAACAATTTCGCGTCCTCAGGGTACTGCTAAATATTTCACGTCCATAGTTACATACGAGCATATGGTCTATTTGGGTGCAAGCCGGAATGAAATATCAGTTACCTTAATGTGGTCATCATATTGGTTATGTGAAAAGTTTATTCTTGGATTGTCAACAAGTAAAGGCCTACCTGTAACGCGGGCACTCATATGTTTGAGTTCAACAATCATATCCCACCTTTCTCACAACCGGACAAGTTCTTGTCGAATCTCCTCTGAGTTCCTTTACGGGCACTTCTCCGGGAGCCCGGTCCGAGAAAAACACTTACCCAACTCCGTGAGGTGCCTATCACTACTAACTAATTCTTCAAAATGCACACCACCCCTAATAGGCATCTTGTTTCTGGCGGCATTGCACAAAAACAAAGAGACATCGGTGGAGTAAAATGGCGGGAATGTCCCTGACATGACTGGAAATATTGCCAAGGAAAGATGCAGAAGACAAGAGGCAAGGTTTTTTTATAGAATGAGGGTAAAGGTTGGTGGGGAAATTTAGCGGAAAGGATGGCAGGAAAGGGTGGATGGAAAGTAGAGCGGGAACGATGGCCGGAAAAAAAAGTAGGAACACTAAATTCGCCAAGGCGGAAAACTGATGTACTGAACAGAGAAACAAGCTTTGAGAAAAAATGGACTCTTCGGCCTAGTGAAAGCTGAAGAGTGCGCCATGCATCTTCAGTCACTTGTTTAGACGAAGTGTTGGGCCCCTGGACACTCTTTGGCCTATAGAAAACCAAAGAAACGCTATACGGCCTAGAGAAAGGCGAAGAGTGCTCTTCGGCCCAATTCTGCCACTCTTCGTCCAAAGCTAAACCGAAGACCACAGTTCGGCCTAAGCGTGGACGAAGAGTGCCCTTTCGGCCTAAGCAAGATCGAAGACTGGCTCTTCGGCGCGAGCAAGGCCGACGGGGTCATATTTTAGATAATTTTTTAAATAGGTTATACATTTTTTAATTTTGTTAAAAACAATAATAGTTTTTCTTATAATTTTTGTACTTAAATAATGTTCGACCTGTGCAATTGATTGGGTGGGTTGTCTGTATCGTGCATTCGAACTTGTTTGCCACTGGATGCTAAATGTTCGAAGCTATTGTTTCACTTTTTTTAAAGGCGGCTACTGTTTCACTATCAATGACACATGTATGCAATGAGGGGCGATAGCAAAAACAAATTGTTCGAAGCTTAGTCTTAGAACCTTTTTTTCACGAATACGCACATGGTGCGTATCTTTTCATTGATAGGATGGAGATCTTTACAGCATGTGGTTGCAATGATCCACTAAGTCATGTACACAAGTGGGCATGGAAGTGATCGTCGAGCGACCAGAAGGGGGTTGCTCATCCCGGTACATCTGAGTCTAACTCTCTGGGATTATGTTGTTGATCCCCGGTACATCTTCGTCGTTAGAACCTTGAAATCTCAAATAAAACACTTAGTTGGTCTTAGACCGAGATGCGTAGGGCGGCTGGGGGGCGACCGCCGGGGTGACCGCGGGGCCGTCGCCTCCTTTCTCCAGCGACCATCGGCGGGTGGGGGGCTGATACGTCTCCAATGTATCTAAAAAATTTGATTGTTCCATGCTATTATATTACCCCTTTTGGATGTTTATGGGCTTTATTTTACACATTTATATCATTTTTGGGACTAATCTACTAACAGGAGGCCCAACCCGTATTCTTTTTTTTGCCTATTTCATTATTTGAAGAAAAGGAATATCAAACGAGTCCAAACGGAATGAAACCTTCGGGAGCGTGATTTTTGGAACGAACGTGATCTAGAGGACTTGGAGTGCAAGTCAAGAAGCAGCCGAGGCGGCCACGAGAGGGTAGGGCGCCTCTATAGGGTGCGCCCCCTATAGGGTGCGCCCTGTCTCGTGGGCCCTCATGCCCACCGACGTACTTCTTCCTCCCATATAAGCCTACGTACCCCGAAAACATCCAGGGAGCCAACGAAACACAATTTCCACCGCCGTAACCTTCTGTATCCGCGAGATCCCATCTTGGAGCCTTCGTCGGCGCTCCACCGGAGGGGGAGTCGACCATGGAGGGCTTCTACATCAACACCATAGCCCCTCCGATGAGTTGTGAGTAGTTTACCACAGACCTTCGTGTCCATAGTTATTAGCTAGATGGCTTCTTCTCTCTTTTTGGATCTCAATACAATGTTCTCCCCCTCTCTTGTGGAGATCTATTCGATGTAAACTCTTTTTGCGGTGTGTTTGTCGAGATCTGATGAATTGTGGGTTTATGATCAAGTTTATCTATGAGAAATATTTGAATCTTCTCTGAATTCTTTTATGTATGATTGAGTTATCTTTGCAAGTGTCTTCGAATTATAAGCTTGGTTTGGCCTACTAGATTGATCTTTCTTGCCATGGGAGAAGTGCTTAGCTTTGGGTTCAATCTTGCGGTGTCCTTACCCAGTGACAGAAAGGGTTACAAGGCACGTATTGTATTGTTGCCATTGAGGATAAAAAGACGGGGTTTATATCATATTGCATGAGTTTATCCCTCTACATCATGTCATCTTGCTTAAGGCGTTACTCTGTTCTTATGAACTTAATACTCTAGATGCAGGCAGGAGTCAGTCGATATGTGGAGTAATAGTAGTAGATGCAGGCAAGAGTCGGTCTACTTGTCACGGACGTGATGCCTATATACATGATCATGCCTAGATAATCTCATAATTATTCGCTTTTCTATCAATTGCTCGACAGTAATTTGTTCACCCACCGTAATACCTATGCTATCTTGAGAGAAGCCACTAGTGAAACCTATGGCCCCCGGGTCTATCTCTTATCATATTTGCTTTCAATCTACTTTTATTTGCATCTTTACTTTTTGCATCTATAATATAAAATACCAAAAATATATTTATCTTATCATACTATCTCTATTAGATCTCACTTTCGCAAGTGGCCGTGAAGGCATTGACAACCCATTTATTGTGTTGGTTGCGAGTTCTTTGTTTGTTTTTGTAGGTGCGTGGGACTTTTGAGGAGCCTCCTACTGGATTGATACCTTGGTTCTCAAAAACTGAGGGAAATACTTACGCTACTATTGCTGCATCACTCTTTCCTCTTCAAGGAAAACCAATGCAAGCTCAAGACGTAGCAAGAAGGATTTCTGGCGCCGTTGCCGGGGAGGTCTTCGCTCAAGTCAAGACATACCAAGTACCCATCACAAACTCATCTCCCTCGCATTTACATTATTTGCCATTTGCCTCTCGTTTTCCTCTCCCCCACTTCACCCTTGTCGTTTTATTTGCCCTCTCTTTCCCAATCTTCTCCTCTCTCTTTCGCTTGCCTTTTTTTGTTTGCTTGTGTGTTTGATTACTTCTTGCCATGGCGCAAGATAATACCAGATTGTGTGATTTCTCAAATACCAATAATAATTATTTCCTTAGTACTCCGATTGCTCCTCTTAATGATGTTGAGTCTTGTGAAATCAATATTGCTTTGCTGAATCTTGTTATGAAAGATCAATTCGCTGGCCTTCCTAGTGAAGATGCCGCTACTCATCTAAACAACTTTGTTGATTTGTGTGATATGCAAAAGAAGAAAGATACGGATAATGATATTGTCAAATTGAAGTTATTTCCGTTTTCACTTAGAGATCGTGCTAAACTTTGGTTTTCGTCTTTTCCTAAAAATAGTATTGATTCTTGGAACAAATGCAAAGATGCTTTTATCTCTAAGTATTTTCCTCCCGCTAAGATTATCACTCTCAGGAACGATATTATGAATTTTAAACAACTTGATCATGAGCATGTTGCCCAATGTTGGGAAAGAATGAAATTGATGATTCGCAATTGCCCTACTCATACAAGAATTTATGGATGATCATACAAAAATTTTATGCCGGTTTGAACTTTGCTTCTAGAAATCTCTTAGATTCGACATGGGGCACACGTTTATGGAAATCACGTTAGGAGATGCTACAAAACTTCTTGATAATATTATGGCTAATTATTCTCAATGGCACACCGAAAGATCTTCTAGTAAAAAAGTGCATGCTATAGAAGAAATCAATGTTTTGAGTGGAAAGATGGATGAACTTATGAAATTGTTTGCTACTAAGAATACTCCTCTTGCTCCCAATGATATGCCTTTGTCTACTTTGATTGAGAATAATAATGAATCTATGGATGTGAATTTTGTTGGTAGGAATAGTTTTGGAAACAATGCTTATAGAGGAAACTTTAATGCTAGACCGTTCCCTAGTAATTCCTCTAATAATTATGGAAATTCATACAATAATTATTATGGTAATTTTAATAAGATACCCTCTGATTTTGAGAATAGTGTGAAAGAATTTAAGATTTCTAAAAAAAATTAATGCTTTGCTTGAAGAAAAATTGCTCAAAGTTGATGATTTGGCTAGGAACGTTGATAGACTTTCACTTGATGTTGATTCTCTTAAACTTAGATCTTCTTCTCCTAAGCATGATATCAATGAGTCTCTCAAAACAATGAGAATTTCCATTGATGAGTGCAAGGAAAGAACCGCTAGATTGCGTGCAAAGAAAGATTGCTTTATAAAAGCGTGTTCTTCTAGTTTCCATGAAAATAATGATGAAGATCCTAAAGTTATTGATGCGTCCCCTATTAGATCTTTTTTTTTGCAATATGAATCTTGATAATTATGGGACTGATGATGAGTCAACTTTGCCTAGAAGGCGTCCCAAGAATTCGGAGTCTTTAGATCTTGATGCTAAATTTGGTAAAAGTAGGATTGGAGAGGTCATGAATTTAAATAGTATTGAACCCACTATCTCGGATTTCAGGGAATTTGATTATGATAATTGTTCTTTTAAAGGTTGTATTTCCTTGTTGCAATCCGTTGTTATTTCTCCTCATGCTTATAGTCAAAATAAAGCTTTTACCAAATATATCGTTGATGCCTTGATGCAATCTTATGATGAAAAACTTAATTTGGAAGTTTCTATACCTAGAAAACTTAATGATGAGTGGAAACCTACTATAAATATTAGAATTAAAGATCATGAGTGTTTTGCTTTGTGTGATTTGGGTTCTAGTGTTTGCACCATTCCAAAAACTTTATGTGATATTCTAGGTTTCCATGATCTTGATGTTTGCTCTTTAAATTTGCACCTTGCGGATTTCACCATTAAAAAGCCAATGGGAAGGATCAATGATGTTCTAATTGTTGCAAATATAAATTTGGTGCCCATAGATTTTATCGTTCTTGATATAGATTGCAATCTTTCTTGCCCTATTATTCTTGGTAGACCTTTCCTTAGAACGATTGGCACGATTATTGATATGAAGGGAGGGAATAATAGATTCTAATTTCCATTAAAGAAAGGCATGGAGCACTTTCCAAGAAAGAAAGTCAAATTACCTTATGAATCTATCATGCGGGCTACTTATGAATTTAGTGCCAAAGATGGCACTACTTAGATCTATCTTCGCTTTTATGCCTAACTATGGGCGTTAAACGATAGCACTAGTTGGGAGGTAACCCAATTTTTTTGTGTTTTTTTTGTTCCTGTTTAGTAATAAATCTTGCATCTACCTCCTGTTTAGATGTGTTTTTAGCTTTTAATTAGTGTTTGTGCCAAGTAGAATCTATAGGATAACCTATGATGATAGTTGACTTGATTCTGCTGAAAAACAGAAACTTTGCGCGCACGAATTTAGTTTTGTTAAATCACAAAAACGTGCTTTTGCGTTGATTCTTTTTCTTCTGATCAATAGAAAAATTGTCCCGGACTTCTTATTTTGGTACGATTTTTAGAGTTCCAGAAGTTTGCGTTAGTTACAGATTACTACAGACTGTTATGTTTTTAACACATTCTGTTTTTCGTGTGTTGTTTGCTATTTTGATGCATCTATGACTAGTAAAATAGTTTATAAACCATAGAAAAGTTGCAATACAGTAGGTTTAACAACAAAATAAATAAAGAATGAGTTCATTACAGTACCTTATGTGGTGGTTTTGTTTTCTTTCACTAACGGAGCTTATAAGATTTCCTGTTGAGTTTTGTGTTGTGAAGTTTTCAAATTTTGGGTAAAGCTTTTATGGACTATGGAATAATGAGTGGCAAGAGCCTAAGCTTGGGGATGCCCATGGCACCCCAAGATATTCAAGGATAGCCAAAAGCCTAATCTTGCGGATGCCCTGGGAAGGCATCCCCTCTTTCGTCTTCGTTCATTGGTAACTTTACTTGGAGCTATATTTTTATTCGCCACATGATATGTGTTTTGCTTGGAGCATTGTGTATTATATTAGACTTTGCTTTTTAGTTTACCACAATCATCCTTGCTGTACAAACCTTTTGGGAGAAGCCTACTTGATTAGGATTTGCTAGAATACTCTATGTGCTTCACTTATATCTTTTGAGCTTGATAGTTTTTGCTCTAGTGCTTCACTTATATTTTTTAGAGCACGGTGGTGACTTAATTTTGAAGAAATTGCTAGTCTCTCATGCTTCACTCATATCTTTTTGAGAGTCTTTTAGAATAGCATGGTATTTGCTATGGTTACAAAGGTTGTCCTAGAATGATGAGCATCCAAGTTGGGTATAATAAAAACTATCATAGAAAAGAATTGGATGCTATGATCAATATGATGCTTGATAATTATTTTGAGATATGGAGGTAGTGATATTAAAGTCATGCTAGTTGAGGTGATTATGAAAAGTACTTGTGTTGAGGGTTGTGATTCCCGTAGCATGCACGTATGGTGAACCGCTTTGTGATGAAGTTGGAGCACAATTTTATTTATTGATTGTCTTCCTTATGAATGGCTGTCGGGGACGAGCGATGGTCTTTTCCTACCAATCTATCCCCCTAGGAGCATGCACGTAGTGCTTTGGTTTTTGATGACTTCTAGATTTTTGCAACAAGTAAATGAGTTCTTTTGACTAATGTTGAGTCCATGGATTATACGCACCTCACCCTTCCACCATTGCTAGCCTCTCTTGTGCCGCGCAACTTTCGCCGGTACCATACACCTACCATATACCTTCCTCAAAACAGCCACCATACCTACCTATCATGGCATTTCCATAGCCATTCCGAGATATATTGCCATGCAACTTTCCACCGTTCCGTTCATATGACACACATTACTTTTTTCATATTGCTTTTTTGCATGATCATGTAGTTGACATTGTATTTGTGGCAAGGCCACCCTTATAATTTTCATACATGTCGCTCTTGATTCATTGCATATCCCGGTACACCGCCGGAGACATTCATATAGAGTCATATCTTGTTCTAGCTTTGAGTTGTAATTCTTGAGTTGTAAATCCATAAAAGTGTGATGATCTTCATTATTAGAGCATTGTCCTAGTGAGGAAAGGATGATAAAGACTATGGTTCCCCCACAAGTCGGATGAGACTTCGGACTTCACAAAAAGAAAACAAAAGAAAGAAAAGAAGAAGAGAGAAAGGCCAAAAAGAAAAAAAGGCCAAAGACAAAAAGAGAAAAAAAGAGAAAAGAAAAAAAGAAAAGAAAAATAAAAAAAGAAAATGAGAGAAAAAGAGAGTCTCATATGTGCTTCAAAGTAGCACCATGATCTTCATGATAGAGAGTCTCATATGTTGTCACTTTCATATACTAGTGGGAATTTTTCATTATAGAAATTGGCTTGTA
Source organism: Aegilops speltoides (assembly GCA_021437245.1). Classification (NCBI taxonomy): domain Eukaryota; kingdom Viridiplantae; phylum Streptophyta; class Magnoliopsida; order Poales; family Poaceae; genus Aegilops; species Aegilops speltoides. The sequence continues at coordinate 131,123,531 of CM038143.1, read as the reverse complement.
TATTCCAATGATGGGCTTCCTCAAAATGCCCTAGGTCTTCGTGAGCAAGCGAGTGGGATGCACACCCATTTAGTTTCTTTTATTGAGCTTTCATATATTTATAGCTCTAGTGCATCCGTTGCATGGCAATCCCTACTCACTCACATTGATATCTATTAATGGCATCTCCATAGCCCGTAGATACGCCTAGTTGATGTGATACTATCTTCTCCTTTTTTGTCTTCTCCACAACCACCATTCTACTCCACATATAGTGCTATGTCCATGGCTCACGCTCATGTATTGCGTGAAAGTTGAAAGAGTTTGAGATTATTAAAGTATGAAACAATTGCTTGGCTTGTCATCGGGGTTGTGCATGATTAAATACTTTGTGTGATGAAGATAGAGCAACAGCCAGACTATATGATTTTGTAGGGATAACTTTCTTTGGCCATGTTATTTTGAGAAGACATGATTACTTTGATTAGTATGCTTGAAGTATCACCATTTTCATGTTATTATGAACTTTTATTTTGTATCATTTGGATCTGAACATTCATGCCACAATAAAGAAAATTACATTTAAAATTATGCTAGGTAGCATTCCACATCAAAAATTTCTTTTTTATCATTTACCTACTCGAGGACGAGCAGGAATTAAGCTTGGGGATGCTTCATACGTCTCCAACGTATCTATAATTTTTGATTGTTCCATGCTATTATATTACCCCTTTTGGATGTTTATGGGCTTTATTTACACATTTATATCATTTTTGGGACTAACCTACTAACTGGAGGCCCAGCCCGTATTGCTGTTTTTTTGCCTATTTCAGTATTTCGAAAAAAAGGAATATCAACGGAGTCCAAACGGAATGAAACCTTCGGGAGCGTGACTTTTGGACCGAACGTGATCCAGAGGACTTGGAGTGCAAGTCAAGAAGCAGCCGAGGCAGCCACGAGAGGGTAGGGCGCGCCCCCCGTCTCGTGGGCCCCTCGGGCGGCCACCGACGTACTTCTTCCTCCTATATAAGCCTACGTACCCCGAAAACATCCAGGGAGCCAACGAAACACAATTTCCACCATCGTAACCTTCTGTATCCGCGATTTCCCATCTTGGAGCCTTCGCCGGCTCTCCGCCAGAGGGGAAATCGACCACGGAGGGCTTCTACATCAACACCATAGCCCCTCCAATGAGTTGTGAGTAGTTTACCACAGACCTTCGGGTCCATAGTTATTAGATAGATGGCTTCTTCTCTCTTTTTGGATCTCAATACAATGTTCTCCCCCTCTCTTGTGGAGATATATTCGATGTAAACTCTTTTTGCGGTGTGTTTGTCGAGATCCAATAAATTGTGGGTTTATGATCAAGTTTATCTATGAGAAATATTTGAATCTTCTTTGAATTCTTTTATGTATGATGGAATTATCTTTGCAAGTCTCTTCGAATTATCAGTTTGGTTTGGCCTACTAGATTGATCTTTCTTGCCATGGGAGAAGTGCTTAGCTTTGGGTTCAATCTTGCGGTGTCCTTACCCAAGGATGTAAAGGGTTGCAAGGCACGTATTGTATTGTTGCCATCGAGGATAAAAAGATGGGGTTTATATCATATTGCATGAGTTTATCCCTCTACATCATGTCATCTTGCTTAAGGCATTACTCTATTCTTATGAACTTAATACTCTAGATGCAAGCAGGAGTCAGTCGATGTGTGGAGTAATAGTAGTAGATGTAGGCAGGAGTCGGTCTAATTGTCACGGACGTGATGCCTATATACATGATCATGCCTAGATAATCTCATAATTATTCGCTTTTCTATCAATTGCTCGACAGTAATTTGTTCACCCACCGTAATACCTATGCTATCTTGAGAGAAGCCACTAGTGAAACTTATCATATTTACTTTCAATCTACATTTACTTGCATATTTACTTTTTGCATCTATAATATAAAATACCAAAAATATATTTATCTTATCATACTATCTCTATTAGATCTCACTTTCGCAAGTGGCCATGAAGGGATTGACAACCCCTTTATTGCGTTGGTTGCGAGTTCTTTGTTTATTTGTGTAGGAGCGTGGGACTTTTGAGGAGCCTCCTACTCAATTGATATCTTGGTTCTCAAAAACTGAGGGAAATACTTACGCTACTATTGCTGCATCACCCTTTTCCTCTTCAAGGAAAACTAACGCAAGCTCAAGACGTAGCAGGGGCTGGTTCTGAGCCCTCGCCGATGCCGACAAGGACGATGGGGATGAGGAGGGGGATGCGATGCTGCCATCTCCGCCATCGCCGACGCCTTCCGACCATCTGTGCGAGTTCTCCAATGCCGGTTACGATGAAGATGAAGTGGCGACTACGGTCGACAAAATCCTGCCCCTCGATGATCCGGCTAGGGTTGGGCTTCGCGCGGGAGATAAGAAGGAGATGCTGCATCGTGTGGTTCATCGAAGAACGGCGGCGACGGCGATCCGGCCATGGAAGGGCCCCCTGCCTAAGGTAAGTTTACCGAACCTAACTCTTCTCGATTTGATTCAGCCGGATTCATGGACTACGGTGATGCGTAGAAAGAAACCTCGCCAAGCAGGGCCTAGATCGGCGTCGGAGGTGACCGCCCTGGCGAGGCCAGCGATCACGGCGTCCCAAATCAGGGCGGCTCGCCAGGAGCGTTTGATATCGCTCTTGGGCCAGAGGGGGCTGGATTCGGATGTTGGGTCGCCTAGTCTCTCTGGGCCGGGGACTGTTGGGTATGTGGCCCAGACAAGTCCGGTCCAGAGTGATAGCGAGGAGGACGACGCATGCACCATGAGATCGACGTTGCCATCTTCCTCCCAACGCCCTAGGGTTTTTCTACGACGTACGCCTCGGCTTCGATCCGCTGGAACTAGTCGATCTCGGCGCATCCCACCCCTTGGGGTCATGGTGGGTCACGGTGCCGCCCCGCCGCCGGGGAAAAAGCAGGCCGCACCAGCCGAGACTGACCGCGTCGGGGGAGCACCACCGCCGGGCGCTGGCGGCGGCCGTGGTGCTGCGTCCTTGCAGGTCCCTGGCTCAGGCCGCGGAGGAGTGTTGCCCTCGCCATCTACAGCAGGGTGGGTGCGGTGGTGCTCGGTGGGGTGGCCAATGCGGCGGTGGGTCGCGGCTGAGGTGTTCTGCCCAGTGCTCGGCCGCCGGTGCAAGACTCGCTGGTGCTGCCTTCGGCCGGGCGAGGCGGGCCAGTTCACGATCCAAGACCTTCGGCGCCCGGCTTTATTGGGGTGGCCGCTGCGGGCCTTGGTGGCACGCCGCCCAGGTCGCCTATGCCGGGGAGCCAGGGAGTGTCTCCTGGTCGGCATCCTCGGGCGGCCCCGCCACCTCACTTCGTCGCTCGGCCGATGCAGAATCGGGATGGCTAGTGCAGACGCAGGCACCACCACCGCTGACCACAGGTGTTGGAGGTGCTTCGGGTACACCCCGGGGCCAATGGGGGGATGACGGTTACAATGCATATGGAGATGGTCAACACCGTGGTTCCTCGTCGACGGGTGTTGGCCGTGGATATGCTTGGCAGAGCGATGGTTCGCTGGAGAGGCCGAATCTGGGTCCTACGGGTGGTTTTGTTGAGGCGTCGGCAGCCTCTACGGCAATGGGATGGTTTCATGATCATCGGGGTGGTCGAGGCGGTCGAGGTGGCCGGTACCGTCCACGACATCCTCTCCCGCCTGTTGTTGTCGAGCAGACGACCACTGGCGGGGCTGCTGAGGAGCCGGTGTTGTCTGGTCAGGCTATGGAGGTGGTGACACGCTCGCTACTGCTGAGGTTCCCGGGAATGAGACCTTGGGGTCTGTGTCAGTGGAGGAGACAGACAGGGCTGATTCGGATAGGGTGTCCAAATGGGCGCGCGAGAAGGAGAAATCTTATGCTATCGTTGTGGTGAGAGGGGTCATTTTATTGCTGAGTGCGTGGCTGAATTATGTGATACTTGTGGCAAGCCAACACATTACTTGGGGGAGTGTCCGCTTTTGCGAGATCAGTCACCGTCTCTTATGATGTATGGAGTGTATTGTGCTGAACTCACGTTCTTTGAGTCTCCTAATGAGAGGGAGGCTCCTGATGAGGCACAGAGCATGACCACTGGGATTGTCAAGGTCACCAGAGGAGAGGTATCTGAGTCCCAGATTGTGCAGAGGCTCAAGGAGTTAGCTCCAGGGGACTTCCAGTGGGAGCTCGTTAGCCTCAAGGCAAAGTTGTTTAGGGTTGAGTTTCCTTCGGCGGAGGATTTGCAGAGGCTTCTGAGTTTTGGGATGTGCAAGATGCCAGGTACAGATTGTATCCTCGAGTTCCATGAGTGGAAGAAGGTTGAGCCTCAGGGTAAGCCTCTTACTCAGGTCTGGCTGTGTTTTTCCGGGGCTCCCTCGAAGCCGACGCAGAATGCTAGGGTCGTGTCTAGCTTGGGCATTTTGGTGGGGAAAACTGAGCGAGTGGATATGGCATTTACCAGAGCCCACGGGGTAGCCCGACTGCTGGTTAGTGTGCTGGATATTGAGTTCGTGCCTGTTGTGGTCAAGTGGACATATCGAGGCCAGATTTTTAACCTCGTGATTGAGTTTGAGGATGAGAGTATGTTCGCCGAGGCGGCTAACGGGACAGATGTTGATATGCACGAGGGAGATGACAGCTCGGGTGCGAAGGAGACACCGGTAGATGGTACTGGACGGGAGTTGTCCAATGGATCGGGGTCCGTCTCTCAGACGCCCAGGGATGGGACGATACCACCCTCCATGGTGCCTATGACTTATCTGAGATTTGGGTCTTTCGAGCCTGCTTCTGCGCCTCCGATACTTTGGAGTGATCGGGTGGAGTCTGCTGAGGTTTTTGAGCACGTGTTACCTTCTTTGGATTCTGAGGATGCTGTGAGTCCCGTCTCTGGGGCCTCACCGATCTCGGTTAGGGGAGAGGAGGAGGAGTCTAGGCAGGCAGCCACTCCCTCACGTGCTCAGCACGTTGACTCTCCCCAAAACGAGGCTCCGGTGGTGGAGGTCTTACCTTCGGGAGGGGGTCCGGGGCAGGTGGCCTTGGCTCTCTCTTCTTCTCCCGCGGTGCAGGAGCTACAGGGGGCGATGCCGCCTTCTGCAGGGGGCTCGGGGCACGCGGCCCTGGTGCCCTCTTTGTCTCTTGTGGTGGACGAGGTCTCTGTGGTGGAGGTCTTACCTTCGGGAGGGGGTTCGGGGCAGGTGGCCTAGGAACCCTCTTCTTCCCTCGCGTTGCCGGAGCTGCAGGTGGCGGCTCCGCCGCCTGGAGGGGGTCCGAGGCAGGTGGCCTTGGAGACCTTTGCACCTGGGGCGCCTAGGGTGGCCGCCACTCCTGTGGTGGGTGGGGAGCTCGGGCAGGTGGCCCACGCATCCCCCTCCCATGGTGTGTTGCCGTCTCCGTGCCGTGGGGCGCGACCGACATCGACGGCTGGAGTTCCCGCTGGTTCGGCCATGGAGGCTGACCGGCTGTGTGTTTGGGGTGAGGCAGGAGGCCCCACCCCGGGCAGGGTCACTCGGAGGAGGTTATTGCTTTTGGAGGGATTACAAATCCGGTCTCTAAGGGGCGATGGTTGAGCTTCCGCCTCCAGGATTGTCTGGAGGTTGACGACATACAACAGCGGTGCGCCATGAGGGCGGCTAAGCTTCGTGACGTTGAGGCCACTACTGGTATGTCGGTTAATACCTCTAATTCCATTTTGCATTTTTCTAATGATGAGATTATTAATAATGCAAACCAATTAGGAGTTTTACTGGGTAGTAATGATAGTGAAATTTCAAATTCCATTAATGATATCCTGGATTTAGAGGCGGAGCGGGCTTTAGAGATAATTTGTAACTTAGCAGCGGTTAGACCCATGAATGATTCCGATATTGATGCTTTGGGGGTCAGGGTGCTCGATAATTTCTGTGCAGATCTTGTACCACCCCTCCCTGAGTCTGACGAGGAGGATGACACCTCTGAGGCTGTCATGGTTACGTCCACTGAGCCTGGTTGTGAGGACCGGTTGGGGAGTGAGAACAAACCTAAACGCAAGTGGAAGCGAAAGATCTACCCGGCTTCGGCAGTGCGTAGGAGTGCTAGGATCCGTACTGCCAAAAAATTTCATGACGAAATATGAAAGGAATCTTTTGGAATAGCAGAGGACTGAAAGACTTGGCTAAAAGAAGGTTTCTTGCAGAGGCGTCTATCGAGCATAGGTTGGATTTCATCGCATTGTCGGAAACTGGTAGAGATAATTTTTCACCACAATTTTTAAATACTTTATCGGGAGGTATTGATTTTGACTGGCATTGTCTGCCACTGAGAGGGAGATCGGGTGGGATCTTACTCGGAGTTAGATGTGATTCGCTCGAAGTTCGAAGTGTGTTGATGGGAGACTTTGCAGTTAAGTTTTGGGTGCGGTCGAAGGCCGATGGGTTTAATTGGGATCTGGTGGCGGTATATGGTGTCGCACAGCCCGAACTCAAACCTGAGTTCTTGGATGATCTGGTTAGGATTTGCGGCTCTGAGCAGCTTCCAATCCTGGTGGGGGGTGATTTCAACATCATTAGAAGGCGTGAGGAGAAGAACAATGATAGCTTTGTCGGGAGATGGTCGCTCATGTTCAATACTATCATTGAAAGCTTAGATCTCAGAGAAATAGAGTTGTCGGGGAGAAAGTTCACCTAGGCTAACGCGTTGCCAAATCCGACGGTTGAAAAGTTGGATCGAGTGCTGGCTAGCGTCGAGTGGGTACAGAAGTTTCCCTTTGTTACAGTTCAGGCTCTTTCCCGTGGTATTTCTGATCACACGCCTTTATTTCTTGACTATGGTGAGGCCACCCACTTGGGAAACAAAAAACACATTTTCGTTCGAGCTTGCTTGGTTTGAGCGAGACGGCTTCTTTGATCTCGTAGCCAGAGAGTGGGCTAAGGATGCAGGAGGTAGGACGGCGCTTGAGCATTGGCAGAATAAGATCAGGCACTTGAGAAGTTTCCTTCATGGGTGGGCTAAGCATCTTAGTGGGATTTATAAGGTTGAAAAGGAACGGCTCCTTACCCTTATTCAGTCCTTGGATGTAAAAGAAGAAACCACGGTTCTGCCGGCCTCAGAGCTTCATGCCAAGCTTGACGCGGTGATGAGATTGAAAGAGCTTCTTCATGAAGAAGAATTAAAGTGGGCGTTGCGGGCCAAGGTCCGACGGGTAGTCCAGGGGAACGCGAACACTTAATTCTTTCACATGATTGCTAATGGCAAACACAGAAAGAAGAGGATTTTTCAGCTTGAGCAAGATGAAGGAACGATTTTAGGACAGGAGAACATAAAATTATACATTACCAAGTATTACAAGAAGTTGTTTGGGCCTCCAGAGGATAACTGTGTGTCTCTGGATGAGTCCAGGATTGAGGATGTTCCTCGACTTACTGTTGTTGAGAATGATATTTTAGCTGCTCCTTTTTCTGAGAAAGAGGTGTTTGAGGCCATAACACAGATGAAGAATAATAAGGCTCCCGACCCGGATGGATTCCCGGCTGAGTTCTATAAGAAATGCTGGCATATTATTGAGGGGGGTCTGTTGTCGTTGTTCCATGATTTATTCTCCGGACAGCTTCAGCTTTTTCATCTGAATTTTGGAACGATAACCCTGCTTCCTAAGAAAACTGAGACTGTGAGAATTGAGCAATTCAGGCCCATCTGTCTTCTTAATGTTAGTTTCAAAAAATTTACCAAGGTCGGGACTAACGCAGATTGCGCATTCTGTCGTGCAGCATACCCAAACTGCTTTCATGCCGGACAGGAACATTCAGGAAGGGGTTGTGGTCCTCCATGAGACGCTCCATGAGATTCACACGAAAAAACTAGACGGAGTAGTTTTCAAGGTGGATTTCGAGAAAGCGTACGATAAAGTCAAATGGCCTTTCCTTCAACAGGCTTTACGCATGAAGGGTTTTGATGAAGCTTGAAGACGCCAGGTAGAATCTTTCACGCAAAAAGGGAGTGTTGGAATTAAGGTGAATGATGACATAGGTCATTATTTCCAGACACACAAGGGCCTGAGACAAGGTGCTCCAATGTCTCCTATTATGTTCAACATTGTGGTTGATATGTTGGCAATTCTGATAGGTAGGGAAAAGGAGGCCGGTCAAGTGGGTGGCTTGGTGCCCCATCTAGTTGAAGGAGGTGTGTCCATCCTGCAGTACGCTGATGATACGATCATCTTTATAGAGCATGACTTGGCAAAAGCGAGAAATATGAAGCTGGTGTTATGCTTATTTGAACAATTGATCGGATGGAAGATTAACTTCCATAAAAGCGAGTTGTTCTGTTTTGGTAGAGCCAATGAGGAACAAGAGGCTGATAGGCAATTGTTTGGATGCGAATTGGGGACATTACCTTTCACGTACTTAGGTATACCCATTCACCATCGTAAGCTGACAAACAGAGAATGGAAGTGCATTAAGGATCGGTTTGAGAAGAAGCTGAGTTGCTGGAAGGGCAAACTCGTGTCATATGGAGGCCGATTGATTCTTATCAATTCGGTGCTCATGAGTATGCCTATGTTTCTCTTATCTTTCTTCGAAGTCCCAGTTGGTGTTAGGAAAAGACTGGACTTCTATCGATCCCGATTCTTCTGGCAGAGTGATGAGCTTAAGAGAAAATACCGACTCGCCAAATGGGATATCATCTGTCGACCAAATGTCCAGGGGGCCCTTGGTATTGAGAATCTTGAAGTCAAGAACAGATGTCTTCTCAGTAAGTGGTTGTATAAGTTATCAGTTGAGACTGATGCCACGTGGGCGCAGATTCTCCGTAGTAAGTATCTGCAGTCCAAGATTTTGTCCCAGGTGACAGTGAGACCGACTGACTCGCCTTTTTAGAAGGGGCTTATGAGGGTCAAAGCAGCCTTCTTTAATAGAACAAAGTTTATTGTCGGTAATGGCACCACCACTCGCTTCTGGGAGGATACTTGGCTTGGAGAAATGCCGCTGGCGCTTCAGTATCCGTCTCTGTATCGTATTGTTCAATGACGTGATGCTCTTGTTGCAACGATCTTGCTGTCCATTCCCCTTAATATTCAGTTTAGGAGGGCGCTTGTGGGAGACCGCTAGGAACCATGGCTTCATTTGGTCAGTAGACTGATGGAGGTTCAGCTATCTCATCAGCCCGATCAGTTGTGCTGGAATCTGACTAGGTCTAGAGAGTTCACAGTTAAGTCGATATATATCGATGTCATCAACTCTAGTACTATTCCTAGTTCCAAAACTGTTTGGAAAGTCAAAGTTCCTTTGAAGATTAAAGTGTTTATGTGGTTTTTACATAAACAAGTCATATTAACAAAGGACAATTTGGTTAAGCGCAACTGGACAGGATCTACTAGGTGTAGTTTTTGTGATCGAGACGAAACTATCAAGCACCTATTCTTTGATTGCCCGTTGGCGAGAGTTTTATGGCAAACGGTGCATATTGCCTTCAACATTACTCCTCCGAATTTGGTCAGTATGTTATTTGGAACGTGGCTTGTTGGGATAGAGTCTGAAACAGCTACACACATTCGCGTAGGAGTATGTGCTTTGTTGTGGGAAATTTGGAATTGCAGAAATGATTTGGCTTTTAACACAACAACAAATATTCATTTTTTGCAGGTTATGTTCCGAACCACTGCGCCCATCTGTATGTGGTCGTTACTCACTCCGACGGAGGCCAGGGAGCGTTTGGTTACTAGATCTATCCGGTTGGAGATGGTAGCGCGGGATATTTTCAAACGGTTTGGATGATGGTCATGTAATAGGACGGGCGATTAGTTTACCTATCTTTGTTATGTATTTTTTTTGAACGGACCAGCTGATGGCTGGCATATATTGATTCAATAGCAGGGAGCAGGCGGGAAAAAATACAAGGTGGAGTTCGATGTTGCGATCAAGGACTTAAAAAAAGGAAGGAGGCAAAAAGGCCAAAAAAACACTAGCCATAGCTAGATCGCAGCAAGGTGATATCTCATGGCGGATCCCAGAAAGGGTGCTCCAGATGTGTTGCCCCTACTCGGCGCCACAATTCCACAGTCCTTGTGATGTTTGCCAAAACTTCAGTCGTGCTTGCACTCTTTTGCCTGAAAGTGCATTCGTTTCTCTGATGCCAGATGTCCCCTAGGATCAGAACGATCATTGTCTTAACTCCTTTTTTGTGTTCAACTCTCGCTCCGTTCACCATCTCAGTGATGATGTCCACTGCTTTGTTCTTCTGCTGCCAGTTCGATGGGTGCAAGGAGATGCATCCCTGCCTTTGCGCAGTTCTCTCCCAGATTGTTTGAGTGAATGGGCAGTGCCAGAACAGATGTGGCGAGGTCTCAAGGTTTCTGAGACATAGCTGACAAAAGTACTCGTTCGGCTAGCCTCGTCTTTGGAGACGGTCATTGCACCACAGCCTGTTCTTGGGCAGCAGCCAGACTGTGAATTTTAGCCTTGCTGGTGCCCAGACTTTCTAGAGCATTGTTCTGAAGCTTGTCCAGAGCATCCCTTGGAACTGGTAGTTGTATGCCGAGCTGGTGGAGAAGAAACCTGAGGCCGTGTGTTTCCATTTGATTGTGTCTTGCTGTTGATCACTGAGGCTTATGTTCATGGAGATGATCCACCTGTTTAGCCTTATCACCTCCGGCCATAGCTGCTGTGTTTGGCCATGGGCTAGGTCTGCGATCCAGGTGCCATCGTGGAGTGCTTCATGAACCGTTCTGTTGTAACGCCCGGATAATTAGGCAACAGTAATCACACCCTAATGGTGCCATGTCATCGTAATTATTCTCTAAACCTCACTTTGTTCCAAACCGAATTCAAATTCAAATTAATAATATCAAGTTATTAATTCTTCAAACATTAAAATAAAAATGTTTGTTAGATTGCAAATATTCACGAATTAATTTTCATGAATAAGCCAACATTTTTGGAGATGTTTAGAATCCCCCGGGCAAATAAAACAGTGCCCAAAACAGCCCCATACGTTTTCATTTATATAAAATTTAAATGAAATCTTATTGCCTCCAAACTTTTTGTTGAAGTACTAGATAATTCCTAGTATTTGTTTTGACAAGTGGGACTTTAAAAAATCATTTGGTGGTTCAACTTAACACAAAATAGTAGCTAATAGAAAAAGATATAAAAAAATGAAAGAGAGGAAAAGGGCACTATGCTCTTACGAGGCCTGGTACAGACTATGCTCATAAAGCCTATTCCTACAGTGCATAAGCCCAGCCCGCGTTGGCCTTTTCCCCAACCTCTCACCAGAGACAGAGAGGCCATGGCGCGTACGCCGTCCACCCGCCGATTGCCTCGCTGTCAAGCATCCCGCGGCCCTCTGGTAGATAAGGAGACCGTCCCCGACGCCGCCGTCGAACCCTACCTTATCCACTTCTTCCCCCTTGCTCTCCTCCCCGATCTGGAGAGGCACCCGTACGCAGCCGTCGACGCCGCCTCGTTGTTGACACGCTCCGGCACCACCCCGTCCCGCTTGAAGGCGCCCAGGAGCTGCGCCTCGACGTCCTCTACCTCCACAACAACACTCTCGAGCAGGGACGTGCTGTACAGTCGCCATCGAGCTCATCTCCGCGTACATCGTCGCCGTCCGCCGTCGTTTGCCGCTACTCCGGCCCGTCCCTGGCCTCCCCGACCGCACCTCCGAGCTCACGGTGAGCTCCTCCCTTGATCCTCCTTTTCCCCTTCGATTTGGACACCGTAGGGCGCCGTCACCGTCATGCCCGAACTCCCGCGTACGCGTACATGCGTGCAGTTGCTGCTCTGCTTCGTTGCGCTGCTACTGTTCGCCATCTGTTGTTTCTATTCGCTAGCTGCCGTTCCTCCTGCTTGTGCTGCTGCCCATCCCGCCGTTGTGCTGCTCTTGCGCCGCCGCCGCTACTTACTAGCGCTGCTGCCGCTGCTCCTAGTTGCTTTGCTAGCTGCTGCTGCTCCGCCATACTGCTGCCGCTGGTTGCTGCTTCGCTTTGCTGCTGCTTTGCTATTACCTCTAGCTGCTGCCTCTAATTGCTGCATTATACCACGCTGCTACCTGTTGCTGATCTTGCTGCCGCAGATGCTTCTGCTGGTGTTTAATCAGTGCGTGGCCATGGCTGGCCTGGGTTGTGTGTACGGCCGTGCGTGTGGCCGGCTTGTGCCACTGCACGTGGGGGTAGCCCAACTAGTTAAGGCTAATTGCTTTTTAGTTAGTGGTTAATTAGTATAGTTAAATTAGCCTAATGTACAGCTGACATCTAGCCCCTTTTAATTAGGTTAATTTCTATTTAATTAGTTAGGTGTAGTCTAATGCATGTGGGCCATAACTTCCCTTTTGACAAGTCAGATTGACTTGGTCAATTCGGATTATTGAAATATAATAATTTTAGAAATTCCAGAAAATGCTTAAATCTTTAGAAAATCATATAAATTAATCCGTAACTCCGATGAAAAAGTTTTCTACATGAAAGTTGCTTTCGAGCGACGAGGCGAATCCGAATCGCGATCCGTTAAATGCGCCACATGCCCCTAACTACTGAACATGCAACTTTTCCCTCCGTTTCATCGTCCAAAATGCTAAACACGGGAAACATTCCGGATGTTATCCCCTTCGCGATAACGTGTAGCACCGCGTTAGAACACGTCTAGCTCGTTTGATGTCTGTTATGCTCTTGCTTGCTATGTATTCTTGTTTCTTCCCCTCTTCTCTCCTAGACTCGAGATCGCCACGATCTCATTGTGATCAACTACGTCCACCGACCCTTCTTCTTATTGTCTCGAGCAACCAGGCAAGCCACTTCGATCACCAGATATCGCCTTTTCTTCTCTATCTTGCTTGCATTAGAGTAGTGTAGCATATTCTTGTTTGATTACTCCTATTACATTGCATATAGCTTTGTCATTGTTGCTACAATCATTGATACCTTACCCGATCCTAAATGCTTAGTATAGGATGCTAGTTTATCATCATTGGCCCTACATTCTTGTCGGTCGCCTTGCTATACTATTGGGCCGTGATCACTCTGAGGTGATCACGGTATATACTACATACATACATACTATCTGAGATGGTGACTAAAGTCGGTCCGCTCGAAGAGTACATAAGTGATTCGATGAGAAATGAAAGGACGGTGGCTCCATCCGGTAGAGGTGGGCTGGGTTCCCACGGCCCCGATTGTTACTTTAGAAGTGGAATGCAGCAGGCGAGTTGAGACCACCTAGGAGGCAGTGGGCTGGCCTGATTCGGCGTTCATGATACTTAACACGCTTAACGAGATCTTGGTATTTGATATGAGTCCGCCATTTGGTCTATACGCACTAACCATCTACGTGGGAGTAGTTATGGGTATCCCGACGTCGTGGTATCGGTAAAACCTTCTTGGCGTCGGCCGACGGAATGGCGCTACGGGTTGGGCTCGCGTTAACGCAACTTCCTTTGTAATGGAGGTTGCTAGGTTCGCTCACCGGCCACGTCGCATAGCGTGCGGTGTGCTTTCGAGGCGATGGGCCCGGACCCTGCGCGCTTAGGTTTAGGCCGGCGTGTTTGACCTCTGTTGTGCCTAGGTGGGGCTGCGGCGTGTTGATCTTCCGAGGGCATGACCGGAAAGTGTGTCCGGCCAAATGGGATCGGCGTGTTGGGTTATGTGGTGCACCCTGCGGTGAGTTAATCTATTGAATAGCCGTGATCTTGAATGTGAGACGACTTGGAGTTGTACCTTGACCTTATGACAACTAGAATGGATACTTAATAAAACACACCCTTCCAAGTGCGGATACAACCCGTGATCGCTCTCTAACAGGCGACGAGGAGGATCACGGGTAGGATTATGCTATGCGATGCTCTTGGAGATGCTACTTGGAGATGCTACTTGGAGATCTATTTGGAGGACTTGATCTACTCTCTTCTACATCTTTGCAAGACGGAGGTCGCTGAAGCATAGTCTTGACGAGATTAGCTATCCCTCTTATTACGGCATTCTCGAGCTCGGTCCCACCGATATGGCCTCATACACATATACCCATGCATATGTAGTGTAGCTCCTTGCTTGCAGTACTTTGGATGAGTACTCACGGTTGCTTTCTTCCCCTTTTCCCCTTTTCCTTTCTTTTCGGTTGTCGCAACGGATGTTGGAGCTCAGAGCGACGCCATCCGTCGTGGCGACTACTACTGGAGGTGCCTACTACTATGTGCAGTGCTGACGACGACCGAGAGTAGTTTAGGAGGATCGAGCGGGAGGCTGCGCCTCTTCGATCTGTATTCGGTTTGTGCTAGCCTTCTTAAGGCAAACTTGTTTAACTTATGTCCGTACTCGGATATTGTTGCTTCCGTGACTTCGTCTATGATCGAGCACTTGTATTCGAGCCTTGAGGCCCTGGCTTGTATTATGATGCTTGTATGACTTATTTATGTTTTAGAGTTGTGTTGTGATATCTTCCGTGAGTCCACGATCTTGATCGTTACGCGTTTGCGTGCATGATTAGTGTCGATTGAATCGAGCGTCCACAAGTTGGTATCGAGCCGATCGCTGTAGGAATCCCCTTCCACACTCCTGGCGAAGTCGAGTCTAGACATTGCAAAATTTTTACTAACATGGTCGTGTGCCTTACGGGCCACGTCGCCATCGGGTGGTACTAGGATCCTTTATTCCTCGACCTATACTCGGGACTCGATCTCTCCTCTATTCGGGTTAAATGAAGTTTACTAAATCTAGCATTAGGATCTCGTTATCACTTTCACCCGGAGAGTCCTTATTATCGATGATCGCTCACTTTGCACTGAAGACCACGAAGATACTCTCCATTGTTAACCCGAGAACTTGTGTTCATCGCGTGCGCAATTCCTTCCACAAAGAAACCCTTATGGATAACTACTTGCGGTTGTTATTCTTACATTCATCCCCGCTAGTCTTGTTATTACAAGATACCCGAAATACTCGTCATTGTTTGATAATCCTTTGAGCTTATTGCCTTGCCGTTCTTTGTCACTGAATACCCCTACGGATAATTCTCGCACTTATCGAGTATCCGCTTATCCCGATTGTTCATATGCTTTTCAAATTACTTGGAAATACTACCCGATCTTAGAGTATCCTCTTCAAACTATTGCTCGGCAAATATTTATGCCTTGCAATATGGATGCTTTCCATATGTGTAGCGATATTCATTAGTATCCTTTGACACGATCATTTTGATTCTATCGATTCAACATGTGTGTGAAAGCACGCAATCATCGGTTGATCCTTTAAATTATCTTTAAACACAGACATCATTTTTGAACATGAGTTTGGTTCTCGACCAAACTATTTGTCGTCAATTGTGCCTCTGGTCTATCCAACTTATCCATACTTGATCGGGCGTCGCTTCGATCCCTTGTTTTGGAAATCATAATTCCTTTGTTATCTAAACATCGAATTGTTCGGATGTTCTATAATATGATGCCGTGCATTCTTCTTCCTCTGGTTGAGTATCGATGCTCACATCGATCCCTTGTGGACCATCGGTTCCTTTGTTGGATTCTATCCGATGTTGTCCTTCATATTGAATAACCTTGAGAACCTTTCCATGGGTATATAATGCCTTTGGTAAATTGTATCATCTGCTTTTGAACTTGCTCTACTATCGAGTTTGTGTTAATTACTTCTAAAAATTTGTGGTATATGTTCCTAAGACGCCTCAATGGGTTGAACATATACCTTAACTAATCTATGTGAGCCCGAAAGATTTCACGGGCCATACTCATCTGGTATTTCACCAGGTAAAACTTTCAACACTAATACCATTATCAAAGCGAGAAGTGAATGTAAGGTTACGCTTTGGAGAAGTGGAGTCGACCTTGAACTTTGTGTTCATGCACATGGACCGATGTGAAATCTATCATGAAAGCTTCTTGTATTTATAATGGTCCCTTGTTATAAGTTCATCTTGTATCTATGTTGGTCCTTTGCGGTAGTGGTTCCGACCATGATTGATCATCTTTGATCCTTTTCTCGAGCAAGTTTAAGCACTTGTCTTCTCCGGATCAATACACATGTCCAACCTTTACTTTGGTTTGTCGTCGAGTATTACCCCTAGTATCTCGAGATTGTCACGAATCGCACAACTTCTTATGAGTTCTTCGTCAAGTACTACATTCTCATTGATTCCAATTTTCCGGGTTTTGAGTGGTTAGTTACTCGAGTACCCGATAAATGAATCAAGTCCGCATTCCGATTCAACAACTCTTAGTAATCTTCCTTGCGTCGAGTTTGTACCCGATCACGGCACTCATAGCTTTGTTTGGCTATATCATTGTCGTGATGATTTTAACGATGCTACCGGTCCTTATTCCCGAGCACAACTTTCGATGATGAGCTAAGCTTACGTCGATCTTCCTTGTCTTACCGTTTCACCTCAAGCAACAAGCTTGATTAGAGTTTGTGTCGATTCGTGGTTTTAATAACTTTTCGCTCCATCCTTCCTTTTGCTTGATGTCGCCGATGGCGATTATATCTTCATGAAATCTCTCGACAAATGTGTCATGATCATCATCAACATTTTGAGCTCTTCCAGATATCGATTGAATTCATGAAGAGAAATACCATCCTTGCCCTTGATGAGTTGTGTTATCATCACCACTTTATTGCCTTCCTCCAACACAAACTTGTTCATATTTTGTGTTATACCTTGAGTTCCTTGCTACCCATCATCGTTCTTCTTTAACTTGGAGAATTACCACCTTTTATGTCAAGAATGTCATGGGAATTTCACCACCTCTTAAGAATTCTTGGTATCGTGATACTTCTCACCATCACCATTCTTTCTTGGTCCTCGTGTTGATTCCAACCGGGGTACCAACAAGTGAACGGTGTTGTTTGGATTCTGCACTTCTAGCAACCCTATTGCTTTGAAGTTAATGGTCGGCCGTTCATTCTTAGATTATTGATTATTGAATCACCATTCTGACATTGGTCGTGCAACCCAGCCCATATTTCGGGTGCAACTTTCAACTAATGTTTAAATATGTATGTTTTACTCGAGCCTAAATCATTATATCATTTGATCTGACAAATGATATCTCCTTGTTCACATAATTGTGGAAATACATCTTTTGGAAATCTCGATGAGTTGTCATTTGAGTCCATCGACCACCTCCACATCCTCTCCTTAGTTTAATGATGAACTCTCGTTTGAACTCACTCCCATAGTTCATTCCCGAGTGCGAGATATCTCGACACCAATCGATCTGAATCTCGATACGATATGATGGTTGGAACATTTTTCAAGAGTTATAACACCGGTCTTTTATGACCCTAAGGTGATGTCATGCGGCACACTGGCGGATGACCTGCTATTATAGTTTCCTTATTAGCAAGGTTATCCATTCTTCCATGAGAAATTGTAAGACTTATTCTACAAGTTGTTCTGATGGATCCTTCCTTTATCAAAAGTCGACCTTTGCTTGAAGACCATGTCATTGCTATCTCGAAGCATGTTTGTGGTACTCGCTTTTCAACAAGAACATTTGAAGCCCAATGCTAAATGTTTCTTGCTCTATTATCAAACACCGTTGTATGGTTAATGTCATGAAATTTTTCTCGCCTTACCTAAAGGGTTTTCTACATTATATCATGTCATGGGTATCATGCTCGCTTCCCTTGGGAAGGATATACCCTGAAATATGTGTTTAGACACATCGTCCTTTCCATTGTTCTATTTTAAATCGATGATCACCTTCTCCTTCCCATTGTTTTGTTGAACATTCTTGGTGATCTATATGATCTAGCGATAATATTCTCCTGCTTATGTGAACACCTTGGTGTACTGACCGTGTCGAGAAGACCTCATTACTATTGTTGAAAACATTAGGTAACCACCGATGGGTAAGAACTTGGCCTATTGGTCCGCCTCGCTCAACGAAAGGAATTGGTTCTCTTCGTCCCTCGCCCTTGGTACCGATGTTCTTGACATAATCGATAGGTTATTCTCGACATGCCTTGCTACATGATCATGCAAGACGTCATCCCCCTTCCTACTTTTAACCCACATGATGGGCCCATAACCCACAGTTCCACAGGATCAAAACCTGACTCTCCTGTACACCCTGTTGTCAGAGATATTCCTCACGCTTGACTTTGTATGTAATTCGCGAGCCACCTTCCTAGTGCTCTATTCTCGTATAAGACGCTATACTTTCGCTGCTCTGAATCCCTTTCTCACTCTAGTTCAGACTTTGAGCAGCTATCTATCCGCTTGGACCCTCTCATTGTACCTTCGTACCTTACTCTCGATGTATTTTATTTGTTCAAATCGAGAGATAATCTTATGCTCATTCATGGGTTAACCCTGAATGTTTCCCTCATAAGCATTCTCATCATAGCCGAGCCCTTACCTACCTATTCGTAAGTACGTTGGAGTTCCCGAAGAAAAGGATGACTTCATCATGATGACCTGAAGTCGAGCTATGAAGACATCAACGTTGGATCGACCTCTTTGAGAAGAGCAACCAAGACCGAGAAGATCCGTTAGATTTTTCGTAACCCAATCCCTTCCCCCTTACTCCCCTCCTAAATCTCGGGACAAGATTTCTTGTAGTGGAGGAGATTTGTAACGCCCGGATAATTAGGCAACAGTAATCACACCCTAATGGTGCCATGTCATCGTAATTATTCTCTAAACCTCACTTTGTTCCAAACCGAATTCAAATTCAAATTAATAATATCAAGTTATTAATTCTTCAAACATTAAAATAAAAATGTTTGTTAGATTGCAAATATTCACGAATTAATTTTCATGAATAAGCCAACATTTTTGGAGATGTTTAGAATCCCTGCAAATAAAATATTACCTCAAAACAGCCCCATACGTTTTCATTTATATAAAATTTAAATGAAATCTTATTGCCTCCAAACTTTTTGTTGAAGTACTAGATAATTCCTAGTATTTGTTTTGACAAGTGGGACTTTAAAAAAATCATTTGGTGGTTCAACTTAACACAAAATAGTAGCTAATAGAAAAAGATATAAAAAAATGAAAGAGAGGAAAAGGGCACTATGCTCTTACGAGGCCTGGTACAGATTATGCTCATAAAGCCTATTCCTACAGTGCATAAGCCCAGCCCGCGTTGGCCTTTTCCCCAACCTCTCACCAGAGACAGAGAGGCCATGGCGCGTACGCCGTCCACCCGCCGATTGCCTCGCTGTCAAGCATCCCGCGGCCCTCTGGTAGATAAGGAGACCGTCCCCGACGCCGCCGTCGAACCCTACCTTATCCACTTCTTCCCCCTTGCTCTCCTCCCCGATCTGGAGAGGCACCCGTACGCAGCCGTCGACGCCGCCTCGTTGTTGACACGCTCCGGCACCACCCCGTCCCGCTTGAAGGCGCCCAGGAGCTGCGCCTCGACGTCCTCTACCTCCACAACAACACTCTCGAGCAGGGACGTGCTGTACAGTCGCCATCGAGCTCATCTCCGCGTACATCGTCGCCGTCCGCCGTCGTTTGCCGCTACTCCGGCCCGTCCCTGGCCTCCCCGACCGCACCTCCGAGCTCACGGTGAGCTCCTCCCTTGGATCCTCCTTTTTCCCCCTTCGATTTGGACACCGTAGGGCGCCGTCACCGTCATGCCCGAACTCCCGCGTACGCGTACATGCGTGCAGTTGCTGCTCTGCTTCGTTGCGCTGCTACTGTTCGCCATCTGTTGTTTCTATTCGCTAGCTGCCGTTCCTCCTGCTTGTGCTGCTGCCCATCCCGCCGTTGTGCTGCTCTTGCGCCGCCGCCGCTACTTACTAGCGCTGCTGCCGCTGCTCCTAGTTGCTTTGCTAGCTGCTGCTGCTCCGCCATACTGCTGCCGCTGGTTGCTGCTTCGCTTTGCTGCTGCTTTGCTATTACCTCTAGCTGCTGCCTCTAATTGCTGCATTATACCACGCTGCTACCTGTTGCTGATCTTGCTGCCGCAGATGCTTCTGCTGGTGTTTAATCAGTGCGTGGCCATGGCTGGCCTGGGTTGTGTGTACGGCCGTGCGTGTGGCCGGCTTGTGCCACTGCACGTGGGGTAGCCCAACTAGTTAAGGCTAATTGCTTTTTAGTTAGTGGTTAATTAGTATAGTTAAATTAGCCTAATGTACAGCTGACATCTAGCCCCTTTTAATTAGGTTAATTTCTATTTAATTAGTTAGGTGTAGTCTAATGCATGTGGGCCATAACTTCCTTTTGACAAGTCAGATTGACTTGGTCAATTCGGATTATTGAAATATAATAATTTTAGAAATTCCGAAAATGCTTAAATCTTTAGAAAATCATATAAATTAATCCGTAACTCCGATGAAAAAGTTTTCTACATGAAAGTTGCTCGAACGACGAGATTTAATCCGAATACGCGATCCGCTAAATGCGCCACATGCCCCTAACTACCGAACATGCAACTTTTCCTCCGTTTCATCATCGTCCAAAATGCTAAACACAGGGAAACATTCCGGATGTTATCCCGCTTCACGATAACGTGTAGCACCGCGTTAGAACACGTCTAGCTCATTTGATGTCTGTTATGCTCTTGCTTGCTATGTATTTATTGTTTCTTCCCCTCTTCTCTCCGTGAACTCAAGATCGCCACGATGCATTGTGATCAACTACGTCACCGACGACCCTTCTTCTTGTCTCGAGCAACCGTGCAAGCCCCCTTGATCACGGATATCGCCTTTTCTTCTCTATCTTGCTTGCATTAGAGTAGTGTAGCATATTCTTGTTTGATTACTCCTATTACATTGCATAGCTTTGTCATTGTTGCTACAATCATTGATACCTTACCCGATCCTAAATGCTTAGTATAGGATGCTAGTTTATCATCATTGGCCCTACATTCTTGTCGGTCCGCCTTGCTATACTATTGGTAGTGATCACTCGGGAGGTGATCACGTATATACTACATACATACATACTATACAGATGGTGACTAAAGTCGGGTCCTCGAAGAGTACCCGCAAGTGATTCGATGAGGGCCGAAAGGACGGTGGCTCCATCCGTAGAGGTGGGCTGGGTTCCCGACGGCCCCGATTACTTTGTGGCGGAGGAAATGACAGGCGAGTTGAGACCACTAGGAGGCAGTGGGCTGGCCTGTTCGGCGTTCGCGGATACTTAACACGCTTAACGAGATCTTGGTATTTGATATGAGTCCGGCCATTTGGTCTATACGCACTAACCATATCGTGGGAGTAGTTATGGGTATCCCGACGTCGTGGTATCGGTAAAACCTTCTTGACGTCGGCGACGAATGGCTGCTACGGGTTGGGCTGCGTTAACGCAACTTCCTTTGTAATGGAGGTTGCTAGGTGCGCTCACCGGCACAGACGCGAGCGTGCGAGTGTGCTTTCGAGCGATGGGCCTGCACTGCGCGCTTAGGTTTAGGCCGGCGTGTTTGACCTCTCTGTTGTGCCTAGGTGGGGCTGCGACGTGTTGATCTTCCGAGGCCGGGCATGACCGAGAAAGTGTGTCCGGCCAAATGGGATCGGCGTGTTGGGTTATGTGGTGCACCCTGCAGGAAGTTAATCTATTGAATAGCCGTGATCTTGATAATGGACGACTTGGAGTTGTACCTTGACCTTATGACAACTAGAATCGGATACTTAATAAAACACACCTTCCAAGTGCGGATACAACCCTGATCGCTCTCTAACGTAGGCTGACGAGGAGGATCGCCGGTAGGATTATGCTATGCGATGCTCTTGGAGATGCTACTTGGAGATGCTACTTGGAGATCTATTTGGAGGACTTCAATCTACTCTCTTCTACATGTCTTTGCAAGGCTGAGGTCGCTGTAAGCATAGTCTTCGACGGATTAGCTATCCCCTCTTATTACGGCATTCTGCAGTTCACCCAGCGATATGACCTCATTACACATATACCCATGCATATGTAGTGTAGCTCCTTGCTTGCGAGTACTTTGGATGAGTACTCACGGTTGCTTTCTTCCCTTTTCCCCTTTTCCTTTCTTTACGGTTGTCGCAACCAGATGTTGGAGCCCAGAGCGACGCCACCGCCGACGGCGACTACTACTATGGAGGTGCCTACTACTATGTGCGGTGCACGACGACGACTGAGAGTAGTTTAGGAGGATCCTGCGGGGGAGGCTGCGCCTCTTCGATCTCAGTATTCCAGTTTGTGCTAGCCTTCTTAAGGCAAACTTGTTTAACTTATGTCCAGACTCAGATATTGTTGCTTCGTGACTTCCTATGATCGAGCACTTGTATTCGAGCCTTGAGGCCCCGGCTTGTATTATGATGCTTGTATGACTTATTTATGTTTTTAGAGTTGTGTTGTGATATCTTCCCGTGAGTCCCTGATCTTGATCGTACACGTTTGCGTGCATGATTAGTGTACGATTGAATCGGGGGCGTCACATCTGTTCTTCCTCTTCGAGTGCTTGTATAGCTCAGGGAACTCCGTTTTGAGTGTGCCTGCATCAGTCCAGGAACTGTCCCAGAAACTGGCCGTTTTTTCATCCCCAAGCGACACTATGGTTTAGGCGTTGAACAGCTCTCTGTCTCCTTGATCACAAGGCAGCTGCATGCCCACCCAGGGCCTGTCTGGTGTGAGCCAGGAGAGCCAGAGCCACCGGAGCCTGAGTGCGCGGCTGAAACGTTGTAGGTTGGAGATGCCAAGGCCGTCGTTGTCAATCGGAGTGCAAACCTCTGGCCAGCTTACTTTGCATTTGCCGCCACTGATCTTCTCTTCTTGAGCCCAGAGGAAACGCCATCTGATCTTGTCTATCTTAGCGAGTAGCTTCTTTGGTACCTTCAGCACTGTGAGTGCAAAGGTGGGGAGTGCTGACAGCACACTTCTGACGAGAACTCTCCGTCCAGCGATGGTTAGTAGTCGCCCTTTCCAGCCTGCCAGACGAGCTCTGATCCGGTCGAGGATGAATTGTAGGTGCACTATGCGAAGCCTGGAGAGTGTTACTGGGAGCCCAAGGTATCGAAAGGGGAACTGAGTTTGTTGTCCACCAAAATTCTGAAGCACTTGCTGCAGGTTAATTTGCTCGCATCTGATTGCAACCACCGAAGATTTCTGAAGCTTTACTTTCAGCCCTGACGCAAGGCCAAACTCGTGGATGATGCTCATCAATGTATCTATCTCCTTCACTGGGTTGGCAAAAATGATGGCGTCGTCTGCGTATAAACTTACACGCAGAGCAAGGTCTCTTCCTGGGATTGGGTCGAGCTGACCGAGCTTAGTGGCACGCTGGAGAAGCCTGTGGAGCGGATCTATGGCGATGATGAAGAGTAGCGGGGACAGTGGGTCGCCCTGTCGAAGACCCCGTCGTAGCCAAATTTTCTTTCCCGCTGCACCATTTAGCAAAAATGAAGAGGTCGACGTCTTCAGGAGCATGGCTATCCAGTCGCGCCATCGAGCTGGGAAGCCGAGGTCCTGTAGGAGTTGCAGTAGATATTCCCACGAAACATTGTCGAAGGCCTTTGCTATGTCTAGTTTGAGCGGGAGCGCCGTGTTCTTCTGCGATGTAGGCTTCTACCGCATTCGGGCGTAGAGGTAGGCGTCGTGTGTGCTCTTCTTAGCTAGGAAGGTAGATTGTCTTGCGCGAGATGATGGTGTCGATGACTTTTGACAGCCGCAAGGAAAGGACTTTGGTAAACAGCTTTGCGATGGAATGAACTAAGCTAATTGGCCTGAAATCAGAGATTGATTCAGCGCCGTCTTTCTTCGGGATCAACACTACCATAGCAGAGTTTAGGGCGTCGAGGCCGTCGCCGGCGATGGAGTAGAATTGGTGGAAAGCTCCCATGATGTCGTGTTTGATTGTTGGCCAGCAGCTACGGAAGAAAATGCCAATGAATCCGTCCGGGCCCGGCGCTTTTTCCGCCAGAGAGGCCTTGATCGCCTCCCACACTTCTTCCTCGGAGAAGGGGTTGTCGAGGCCTCCACCATGGACAGAGGGCAGTTGTAGTTGGCTCCAGTTGATGGCCCTACTGCAGGCCCCCTTGGAGCCGAGGATGGAGTTGAAATGCTAGAAGATGACTGTCTCCTTGTCTTCGTGCGATGTTACAATGCCATTGCCGGTCTTCAGGCTGTGTATGAAGTTTTTTCTGTGTCTCGCTCGAATCTTTGCATGGAAGAACTTGGTTCCCGCGTCTCCCAGTTTGATCCAGGTCAGCATGGAAGCTTGGCGCTTGCGCGCGCGCTCGATCGCTGCGAGGCCGAGCAGCCGTTGCTTGAGGAGCCGTCGCAGATTGAATTCTGGCATGGAGAGGTTGCGGGATTCTTGGGCTATGTCTAAACGTAGGATGATCTCGCTAGCTATGTGGAATTAGAGCTTGGCGTCACTAAAGAAGGAGGAGCTCCATACTTTCAAGTCCTTGGCCGTGCGCTCCATCTTGGTTGCGAGCCGCTTGAAAGCGCAGGTGGTTTGAACTGGCCGGCTCCAAGCGTGGGCTACCGTCTCCTGGAAGCGCGGGAAGAGCGGCCAGAAACTCTCAAATTTGAATTTTGCACGGCGGCGCGGGGCGGCAGCGTCGGCCAGGAGAAGCGGGCGGATGATCGACATCGTCTTGTAGATCTTGCCATCGACACTTGAGGAAGAGATCATCCCAACTACTAGTGCGAAAAACTTGTCGATGCTAACGAGGGTCGGGTTCTCGCACTCGTTGCTCCAGGTGTATCGACGGTTCTTGCATTTGATTTCCTTTAGGCCGGCGTTGTCAATGGCCCGTCTGAACATGCCCATGAGCCTGCGGTTGAGGTGGTGGTTGTTTTTGTCTCTCGCCTCATAGATGAGGTTAAAATCGCCGTTTATGAGCCATGGATCACTAGGAGGGGGTGCCGTTCTAGCTAATTCATTGAGGAAGGCAGTTTTCTCTCGCCTTGGTTGGTCCATAAACGATCGTTAGCGAAGCTCGAGGATTCTTTGGAGTAGCGTTACTGCTTGATGATCGCGACCGCCTCTGACATGGGAGGCAATGGTGGCGGTCATTGCTCGAAGATGGTCGCTCCACGGGAGCCGATTGCGAGGAGAACAATGCATTGAGACGAGCCGCACCCAATTTCTCGGCGATGGTGGTGTCGAGCGTCGATCTTGGTTTCTTGCGAGCCAGGATCGCTACTTTCTTGGCGGTGACTACTTGCATGATGCCGCCGCTTTTGCTTGCGGGTTTAAGCGCGGACATTCCACGACATGATCAGGCAGAGGCTTTCACTCATCTGGAAACGAGCTTGCTCCGGCAGTTGACAGAAAACTAAATGGCCTCAGGCCCATTACAGACACAACCATCCTAGCGGGGGCTCGCCGGCGACCACCAATAGCCCCCAAACTACGCCGGAGAGGAGCGGTCCGCACTAACGAAGCAGAATAAGGGGAAACAAACACCGACCGGCTACACGCCGGCCGCCACCGGAGACTAGCTACTAGAAGAGCTAAAATAACTAAACTGAGGCCACATTGGCAGCTCCATCAGGTCCCGCAAGACCTGAAGCGACGAGGAGGGAATCCTTGTCGAGACGCGTCAGCTTGGCGATGACGGCAATGTCGTTGTCGGTAAGGGGCTCATCTAAACGGCGGATGAGCGCGTCGGCCACCTCCTTGGTCATCTTGTCCTTTGGCCCGAGTAGCCTAAGCTCCTTGACGATGCGGAGGGAGGCGCTCTGGGAGACCGGCGTCTTGCAGTTGCTTGCAGCCTGA
The DNA here is from genome assembly GCA_021437245.1 of Aegilops speltoides. NCBI lineage: Eukaryota > Viridiplantae > Streptophyta > Magnoliopsida > Poales > Poaceae > Aegilops > Aegilops speltoides. The sequence continues at coordinate 131,097,906 of CM038143.1, read as the reverse complement.
CGAGCGCTCTGTCTGGTGGGCACTGAAGGCGCGCGCGCCTTGGGTGGAGCAGAGGCGCGTGGGGGGGCGTTGGCGATGATCGGTGCTAGGGCATTGACGAACAGGCGGCGGGTGATCTGGGGGGGGGGGGCTATCTTGGTTGTCGTTGGCGATCTCGAGCTGGCAGACGCGGGAGGTGACCGCGCCAAGCTGCATCTCTAGTGTGCAGGCTTGCGTGGGGGCGCATCTGTTGAATTGGCCCGAAGCTTGGGAGGAGGAGGCGAGCGTGGGGCTGAAGGCGACGAGCTGGGCTTCAGTCGCGGCTCCCCCCTTGTGCATGTTGTTGTCGAAATCCAGGGGGGCCGCGACCATGGCGTCCGCCGCGGCTTGGACGTCCGCTGCCGCATTGTTGACGATCATCGAGGCGAGGATGGGCCGCTTGGCTTCTCTGAAGAAGTCTTCAACTGGATCTTTTCCTTTGTCGCTGCAGATGCCGTTCTGCATCGGTCCCGAGCCTGCCGCCGCCCGCGGAGAGCGTCATGAGGGGTGGTGGTGCTGGCTCCGCATGGTGTTGCTCATGAGCGGCCTCTTGTCACTGTAGCGTCGACCATGGGCGACCTTGTGGTGGCGCCTAGGTGCCGGGAGCGGCTACTGATGGCGGCGTATAAGCACCGGCGCTGCGGCTCTTTACGCAGCGCGTCGCCCGACAGCAGCGCAGCGTCCTTCGAGGCGACGCCCGCCATCGGCGCCGCCCGTCGTCGTCGTGGTCGCGCCTATTGCGCGCGCGCCCCCAGCGACCAGTCGACCAGCGTGCGCGGCCAGCGCCGAATCGCTCATTCATTGGCCGTCTTGACCTCCATGGTCAGTGGCGGAATCACCGTGAAGCGGGCTGTTGTCGGTCGGTCGACACAGCGGTAGCCCACTCTGGCGGAGGGGACGGCAGCGGCGAGGGGGCCGACCAATCCTCCACCCGGTCGACGTGGATGAGCATGGTGTAAACTGCAGCGGTAGGCGGAGGGGCGACACGCCGGTCCGGCGGCGAGTAGCCCTGCATCTCCTCGACGCGGCCCGCGCCGCGCGGCAGGACGCCGAGCGTGTGCTTGGCGGGTATGTGGGCGACGTCGCTGGTCCAGACCCAGCAGGCGAATGTCTTCGTGTGCCCGCGCTCCTGCGTCCTATTGTCGAGGCAATCAACCCGCACCTTCTTCCCAAGGATCTCCTCGATTCCTTCGAGCGACCAGTACTGCATGGGCACCTTCTCGATGACGACTCGCACATGAAGCTGTAGTGTGTCAAAGGAGGCATGGTCATGCTCGTGCCACGACGCGATGTTGAAGGCGGCGCCGTCGACCCTGATGGAGCCGCGACGGACGGCGTTGACGTGGTGCGCTGGCTGGGTGAAGATGACGAGGTAGTGCTCCGGGTGGTGGGCCGTGACGCGAGTGGTTCATCGGGACGGCCAGTTGCGCCTCCGGTAGCGGCGACCGCCATGGGGATGTGGCGTTGACGCCGTCGGCGAATACACATGGTCGCGTGGTTCTTGCGCAGAAGAAGATGGCTGCTCCGTTCTTGGAGTGGACATAGTCGTGATGGCTCTCTCAGGGCGGCGCGAGGGTCGATGTGGTGCGACATGGCGGGGTGGTGGTGGCCATGGTGGATCGAGGAGGGGCGGGAAGCGGTAGCGAGTAGATTGAATCGGCGCGGAAATTGGCTTTACTCTCGCCATCGCACCCCGGTTTCTTTGGTTCGCGGCGATTCTTCTCAATGTGGCCCATTGCTCGCAGAGGATGCGATGAATAAATTCGCGGCGGTCGGTGGCGGTGCTTCTTCTTGGCGCGTGAGCAATGGCCATGAGCGGCTTAAGAAAGCCGCGCGCGGCGCGTCCGCATTAAACCTCTGGCGGCGGTCGGCCACGCCTCGGCGTGCCACAGGCCGACGGATCTGAGGCCGCACGCCTGCTCTTCTGGTGGCTGACCACCCTCCAGCCACAATCCATACCCGAAACGGCAACCTGGGCAGCTGGGGGGGGGGATGGGGCGACGATGATGGATTTAAGGCGTTGGGTAGGGGGGGCAGTAGCTCGGCGGGGCTTGATGGCGTCGCGTCCATCCGCAGTGAGACGTGCTGCGGGATTTGCGGCGGGGTGGCTGGATCTGCCGGGGCGACGAGCTGCGAGTCCGGCACCTCCGATGGACTAGGGGAAAACTGATGTCTTCCCCGGCTGGATCCGGTCCGGAGTCTGATCTAGCAGCTGGCGGAGGCGAGGTGGCTGCCATAAAGACCGGTGGGTGGCCGCCGCGGCCGGAGCGGCCAGCGGTGCGGGGGAGGGGAGAGGGGGCTAGCTAGCGGAGGTCCTCCATCTTTGTTATGTCAGCCGGTTGTGGCTTCTTGGCCTTTTGTTTTTTGACCTTGTGGCTTTTTGTGAGCTTGCCGTTATTTTATTCTCAGACTATAAGACTTTGTTGAACCTCTTTATTTTGTTATAAAGATGGCCGGCAGAGGCCGGGAGTCCCCCTCCTCGGAAAAAAAAGTTGGGCGCTAAGCTGTTTGGTGAATTTTCACAGGTAGTACTCCGTAATACACCCCGACAAGCCGACACTTGCGGCACAAGGGCTTTATCTACGCACATGTGCATGTTTTTGCATGACGCGTGGTTGGTTCAGATGTGTTCAACAGTTCAAGGTGAGGCCGCCGGGCCTGCACGCTCCGCTGGTCCATCCATGCATGCAGCGATCTACTGGAGCAGATTAGGTAGCTTCGGCATCAGGCAACAGTCAATGTGCCTGGTCCAGTGGCCCCAGTGGTAAGTGGTTGATGTGTTCCTTGTACCGTTATTATTGCGCAATGCATTCCTTACAAATCACGGCATCACAACTCACACTGAAGAATCCTTTGTTAACCACGTATACATACTGTATATAGGAGTACAGACCCTTCACTGTTGCAAGTAGTCCAAAGCAGTCCAGCACTTGACAGCAGCAGCAGCCATGCTGGGTTCAACGGCCGGATCGTCTTTATGTCGATCGATTCCCCAACACCAAATCGCTTTCGAGTTGCCGCCAGCCAATCTTATCGGTACGCCTCAATAATTCTCTCCTCGTCACCACTCACCGCCACGCTCTCGTTGCTTGCAGATGACCTTTTCTCCCAATCATACCCATGCTTAATCACCTAGCCAACGGTAGGAATATTCGGCAATAATCCCGTGACAGAGCGGGGTGTTAACGAACCAACCGAAAACACGGCGGTGCTGGTAGTAGTAGAACCGTATCCAGTGGCCAGGGAGGGGGGATTAACGCATGGCGTACGGCGGGCGCCCTGCCCGCCGGTCAGCCTTGGAAAACGGCAGCGCCTCGACCCGGCACCGTGACATGGCATGTACGCCGGGTGGTTCGCTCGTGGATTCCGGGCACATGGGCTTCGAGGACGGGCGGTGGGGGGTGACGGAGGCTTTCCGGCGGTGGAGCGGGCGGCGATGATTGCGAGAATGTTTGCCCCTCCACCACTAGGATTGTGTCCTCGCGCACATGCTCACGTACGGTGAGCGGGCACGGCATATGAGATGGGTGAGGTGAGACGAGTGCCGGCTGCAAGTTACAGCAAGCTGAAATGGGTCGACAGGTTTGCCAGAAAAGAATACTACGAGAGGTCATCATTTCGTTTTTCTTTTGAAGCGGCAGTAGAACACTGTGATTTTATCTCGCAAAAAAAAAAGGTAATTTTCATATATATCTTTTTTGCAGACATAAAATGATTTTATTCCTCAATAATAATGTTACAGTCAGTTAAAAACAATATTAGAAATATTGTCTGAAATACGGCGCAACCAACATCGGTGATACCGCCAGAACGACCGATATTAGCTAGGCTATGAGCATCACTATTTTGATGACGTCCAATCTTTTACGGAATAAAACCACGCAGTTTCAGAACTTTCTGATTTCCATTATGAGATGTCCATATAACAACAGCAAAAAGTAAAATATTTACAAGGCTCAAACTAAAACATTACAATCCATTTTAACCAATTCCACTTCTTGGTATCACATATCCCATCAAAGATAATTATCTGAACGAAAAAAGTAGATGGTGAATTGTATGATTCTAGTCATATATCCGAACGTTGCGACTGCTCTCAGACCCAGAATGGATGAACACACGTGACGCCCTTCCAATTCTTTTTTCTTCCCCGTTCAGCTCTCCTCCATCGTCGAATTCTTTCTCTACCAATTTTTCTTCTCTGCCCTTCCTCGTCCATTTTTTCTGTCTCTCCCGATTTTCCCTCCCGCAGGTGTTTATAGCTGGATGATCATTGGTCGAGCTGAAAAATAAAGTGCACGAGTAGGGACTCAAACCTAGGACATGGCGATAACTAGATAGCCCAATGACCAACTCAACTAAAGTTTGTTGTTGTCAACAACACAAAAGCTTCATATTTGACCTTCTGTTACTATTGTACTTTCTATTTTTTTACTTTTCTAGTGCATAATATTTTGATGTTTCCATGAACTTTGACCCAGAAAAAATAGTTAATTAAACATATTCCGGTAACTTTGACCCAGAAAAAAGTTAATAACCAATATCGCTCAATGCCGCACAACCATTGCAAACAGAGTCAATTGCAAGAAACCACCACATTTGTGGCTAGGTTTGCAGGAAACTACCAAGTCGTTAATCCATTGCAGAAAACACCATAAAATCTCTTAACTCGTTGCAGAAAGCACTGAACAGCCATTTAGCCTCGTTTAATCTCTTTTTCGACAGGTGGGCCTCGAAAACGCTGACGTGGCATGACAGACAGGCAAACGGCACCGTTAGGACCAAAACGCTCAAGACGCTGCACCGGTCGGTCCTGGTCAGACAGCCCCCCCCCTCGCGCCCATGTCCTCTCTCTCGCCCCGCGCCCCTCTCCTCTCTCGCCCCTGCTCGCCGCCGGTGATGGCCACCTCGCGTGGTGGTGACAATGGTGGTGGCGGTGGTGCTGGCAATGAATTTGGTGGCAGTGGTGGTCCTGCAGATCCAATAGAGGTTTGCGGGAGTTCAAACCCATCTTAGGCTCCGCCTCTTCCACAGCCGCCGTCGCCGGCTTACTGTGTTGAATATGCAGCGGCGAGGGCGTTCGCCAAGGCCGTCAAGGAAGATCCATAGGGGAGCCATCACTATGCATCCTCCTTCGGCCGTGTCTCGTAAGTTTTCTCTTTCCCTACCCCGATTTGGCTTCTAGGGTTAGGGTTCTACGGTTAGGGTTCTAAGTGTTTGTAGTTGTAGGGTTATTGTTGTAGGTTGTTTATGTGGTCAGACATGTAAGTGAAGTGTTTATGTAGTTCTAGGGTTCTAAGCGTATGTAGTAGGCACCTAAACTTTAACTGAAATTACTGAATGTTAAACTCAATTTCAACTCACTCAATTACTGAAATTACTGATTGTTTTACTGAATTTACAACTGAATTTTTAACTAAAAATGTTACTGAATATGTAACTGAATTTTTAAGAAAAACTTTAAGTGAAACTTTAACTGAATAGTTTACTCTAACTGAATCTTTTACTGAATTGTTAAGTGAACAAACTACTTTAACTGTATTTTTTACTGAAACTATAACTGAAACTTTAATTGAATCTTTAACTGAAACTTTAAGTGAATAGTTTACTGAATTGTGCAGTTAACCGTTTTCTTTAACTTTACTTTTAACTGGAACTTTAATTAAATCTTTAAGTGAAACTTTTACTGAATTGTTTACTCTGACTGAATATATAACTGAATCTGTAACTTTTAACTGAATTGTTTACTTTAACTGAATTGTTTGCTTGAACTGTAGATTGAATGATGAATTGTGGGAAGTCACATTCCATTTCCATGACAGAGATAATCTTGAAAGAAGCCTAAATGTGGATGATATAACATTTTACAATCTAATTGCACTAATAGAGCTTGGAGGATATGGGATGACAGACTTTATGCATTATGTTAGAGATCCAGGTGTTGGGGTTTCAGGTATGGAAGAACTGACAGATGATGATAAGGTGGAGGAGATGTTGGATGACCTAGTTATCAAAGGTCAGAAGGTGGTGAACATAACAGTCATCAGAAGTGATGCTCCAAGACCTAGTGATTTGAACATTGGATCGGTTTGTGAAGAGCAGGTTCCATCGTCTGAAATTGGTGTACCAGTGGTGTATGAGATATATACAACATGAGTATTGTTTCCTAGCCCAACAAAGACACAACCAGTGCCAGTGCAGGTCATTAACACATAGGAGAGTTCATTTTTGAAGCAAAAGTGTCCACCAGTACCAGAATTTGCAATGGAGATTGGTGAAGAGAGGCATGAGTATTTCATGGAGCAAGACCAAGATCAAGAGCAAATTGAGCAATTGATGGAGCAGAAGAGGAATGAAGAGATTGAGAAGTTCAGGAAAAGGGGGAAAGAAACAGAGAAATACAAGGCAGCTAAAAGAAAACTTCCAGAGCTAATGGCTGAAGATTTCACTGATAGTGACAGTGACACAGATTTACTAGCAGATGAGGATATAATTGTTAGGCTTGAGGCAATGAAGAAGCATAGAGATGATCCACTTCATCATATTGAAGGGAACACTAATGTGGATGAGCCATATGAAGCAGATGAGGAGGAGGATGAGGAGGAGGAAGGGAGCAGCATAGGAGGGTAGCAGAGGAAGTAAAAGAAAGGGGCCAACCACAAGATCTCATGCTAGTTTGGATGAGATTATTGAGGAAGATTGGTTTCCTTCATCTGATGAGGAGAGCAACCCTGGTGACCTAAGTCAGGAGGACAGTGATGAGGCTCAAAAACCATGTGTTAAACTTCCAGCTGATAGGAAGAGCATGGCTAAAAAGAAGCCTAGAGTTTGGTATGATGAGCAAAGGGAGAACCCAGAAGAGCAATTTATGAAGAAACTTTGTTTCCTAAATGTGACCCAGTTCAAGAGGGCACTTCTTAATTTTCACATCTCACAAAATAGGAACCATGCCTTCCACAGGAACTGTCCAGACAGGATTATAACAGTCTGCAAATTTGAGAATTGTCCATTTTTCATTGCAGCTTCTCAGATAGCACTTGAGAGGACATTGAAGGGAATATGCCCTAGAGGCAATAATAAAGTTATTATTTATTTCCTCATATCATGATAAATGTTTATTATTCATGTTATAATTGTATTAACCGGAAACATGATACATGTGTGAATATATAGACAAACTTAATGTCACTAGTATGCCTCTACTTGACTAGCTCATTAATCAAACATGGTTATGTTTCCTACCATAGACATGTGTTGTCATTTGATTAACAGGATCACATCATTAGAAGAATGATGTGATTGACTTGACCCATTCCGGTGGGAGTAGAACTTCCCCTTGGCGCGCCCTCCTTGGACGGCCGCCCCCTCCCCCTTGGCTCCTTTATATACGGGGGAGGGGGCACCCCATAGACACAACAATTGATCTCCAAGATCTCTTAGCCGTGTGCGGTGCCCCCCTCCACCATAGTCCTCGATAATATTGTAGCGGTGCTTAGGCGAAGCCCTGCGATGGTAGAACATCAAGATCGTCACCACGCCATCGTGCTGACGGAACTCTTCCACGACACCCTACTGGATCGGAGTCCGGGGATCGTCATCGAGCTGAACGTGTGCTAGAACTCGGAGGTGCCGTAGTTTCGGTGCTTGATCGGTCGGGCCGTGAAGACGTACGACTACATCAACCGCGTTGTTCTAACGCTTCCGCTTTCGTTCTACGAGGGTACATGGACAACACTCTCCCCTCTCGTTGCTATGCATCACCGTCATCTTGCGTGTGCATAGGAATTTTTTTGAAATTACTATGTTCCCCAACAGTGGCATCCGAGCCAGGTTTTATGCGTAGATGTCATATGCACGAGTAGAACACAAGTGAGTTGTGGGCGATACAAGTCATACTGCTTACCAGCATGTCGTACTTTGGTTCAGCGGTATTGTGAGATGATGCGGCCCGGACCGACATTACGTGTACGCTTACGCGAGACTGGTTTCACCGTTACGAGCACTCGTTGCTTAAAGGTGACTGGCGAGTGTCTGTCTCTCTCACTTTAGTTGAACCGAGTGTGGCTACGCCCGGTCCTTGCGAAGGTTAAAACAGCACTAACTTGACGAACTATCTTGTGTTTTTGATGCGTAGGTAAGAACGGTTCTTGCTCAGCCCGTAGCAGCCACGTAAAATTTGCAACAACAAAGTAGAGGACGTCTAACTTGTTTGTGCAGGGCATGTTGTGATGTGATATGTTCAAGACGTGATGCTATATTTTATTGTATGAGATGATCATGTTTTGTAACCGAAGTTATCGGCAACTGGCAGGAGCCATATGGTTGTTGCTTTATTGTATGAAATGCAAACGCCCTGTAATTGCTTTACTTTATCATTAAGCGGTAGCGATAGTCGTAGAAGCAATAGATGGCATAAACGATAACGATGCTACGATGGAGATCAAGGTGTCGCGCCGGTGACGATGGTGATCACGACGGTGCTTCGGAGATGGAGATCACAAGCACAAGATGATGATGGCCATATCATATCACTTATATTGATTGCATGTGATGTTTATCCTTTATGCATCTTATCTTGCTTTGATTGACGGTAGCATTTTAAGATGATCTCTCACTAATTATCAAGAAGTGTTCCCCCTGAGTATGCACCGTTGCGAAAGTTCTTCATGCTGAGACACCACGTGATGATCGGGTGTGATAGGCTCTACGTTCAAATACAACGGGTGCAAAACAGTTGCACATGCGGAATACTCAGGTTTAACTTGACGAGCCTAGCATATAGAGATATGGCCTCGGAACACGGAGACCGAAAGGTCGAATGTGAATCATATAGTAGATATGATCAACATAGTGATGTTCACCATTGAAAATACTCCATCTCACGTGATGATCGGACATGGTTTAGTTGATTTGGATCACGTGATCACTTAGATGACTAGAGAGATGTCTGTCTAAGTGGGAGTTCTTTAGTAATATGATTAATTGAACTTAAATTTATCATGAACTTAGTACATGATAGTATTTTGCTTGTCTATGTTTGTTGTAGATAGATGGCTCGTGCTGTTGTTCCGTTGAATTTTAATGCGTTCCTTGAGAAAGCTAAGTTGAAAGACGATGGTAGCAACTACACGGACTGGGTCCGTAACTTGAGGATTATCCTCATTGTTGCATGTAAGAATTACGTCTGGAAGCACCACTTTGGGTGCCAGGCCTGCTGCAGATGGCCCGACGACGTTAAGAACGTCTGGCGAGCAAAGTGATGACTACTCGATAGTTCGATGTGCCATGCTTTACGGCTTGGAACCGGGTCTTCACCGACATTTTGAGCGTCATGGAGCATATGAGATGTTTCAGGAGTTGAAGTTAATATTTCAAGCAAATGCCCGGATTGAGAGATATGAAGCCTCCAATAAGTTCTATAGCTGTAAGATGGAGGAGAATAGTTCTGTCGGTGAACACATACTCAAAATGTCTGGGTATATTAATCACTTGATTCAACTGGGAGTTAATCTTCCTGATGATAGTGTCATTGACAGAATTCTTCAATCACTACCACCAAGCTACAAGAGCTTTGTGATGAACTATAATATGCAAGGGATGGAGAAGACTATTCCCGAGCTCTTTGCAATGCTAAAGGCTGCAGAGGTAGAAATCAAGAAGGAGCATCAAGTGTTGATGGTCAATAAGACCACTAGTTTCAAGAAAAAGGGCAAAGGGAAGAAGAAGGGGGACTTCAAGAAGAACAGCAAACAAGTTGCTGCTCAAGAGAAGAAACCCAAGTCTGGACCTAAGCCTGAGACTGAGTGCTTCTACTGCAAGCAGGCTGGACACTGGAAGCGGAACTGCCCCAAGTATTTGGCGGATAAGAAGGATGACAAAGTGAACAAAGGTATATGTGATATACATGTTATTGATGTGTACCTTACTAATGCTCGCAGAGCACTGGTATTTGATCTTGGTTACATTGCTAATATTTGCAACTCGAAACAGGGACTATGGATTAAGCGAAGATTGGCTAAGGATGAGGTGACGATGCGCGTGGGAAATGGTTCCATAGTCGATTTGATCGCAGTCGGCAAGCTACCTCTACATCTACCATCGGGATTAGTTTTAGACCTAAATAATTGTTATTTGGTGCCAGCATTAAGCATGAACATTATATCTGGATCTTGTTTGATGCGAGACGGTTATTCATTTAAATCAGAAAATAATGGTTGTTCTATTTATATGAGTAATATCTTTTATGGTCATGCACCCTTGAAGAGTGGTCTATTTTTATTAAATCTTGATAGTAGTGATACACATATTCATAATGTTGAAGCCAAAAGATGCAGAGTTGATAATGATAGTGCAACTTATTTGTGGCACTGCCGTTTGGGTCATATGGTGTAAAGCGCATGAAGAAACTCCATACTGATGGACTTCTGGAATCACTTGATTATGAATCACTTGGTACTTGCGAACCGTGCCTCATGGGCAAGATGACAAAAACGCCGTTCTCCGGAACTACGGAGCGAGCAACTGATTTGTTGGAAATCATACATACTGATGTATGTGGTCCAATGAATATTTTGGCTCGCGGCGGGTATCGTTATTTTCTCACCTTCACAGATGATTTGAGCAGATATGGGTATATCTACTTGATGAAACACAAGTCTGTAACATTTGAAAAGTTCAAAGAATTTCAGAGTGAAGTGGAAAATCATCGTAACAAGAAAATAAAATTTCTACGATCTAATCGTGGAGGAGAATATTTGAGTGACGAGTTTGGTTTACATTTGAAGCAATGCGGAATAGTTTCGCAACTCACGCCACCCGGAACACCACAACGAAATGGTGTGCCCGAACGTCGTAATCGTACTTTACTAGATATGGTGCGATCTATGATGTCTCTTACTGATTTGCCGCTATCGTATTGGGGTTATGCTTTAGAGACGGACGCATTCACGTTAAATAGGGCACCATCAAAATCCGTTGAGACGACGCCTTATGAACTATGGTTTGGCAAGAAACCAAAGTTGTCGTTTCTTAAAGTTTGGGGCTGCGATGCTTATGTGAAGAAACTTCAACCAGATAAGCTCGAACCCAAATCGGAGAAATGTGTCTTCATAGGATACCCAAAAGAGACTATTGGGTACACCTTCTATCACAGATCTGAGGGCAAGATTTTTGTTGCTAAATTCGGATCCTTTCTAGAGAAGGAGTTTCTCTCGAAAGAAGTGAGTGGGAGGAAAGTAGAACTTGATGAGGTAATTGTACATGCTCCCTTATTGGAAAGTAGTTCATCACAAGAACCGGTTCCTGTGATAACTACACAAATTAGTGAGGAAGCTAATGATGTTGATCATGAAACTTTAGATCAAGTTACTACCGAACCTCGTAGGTCTACCAGAGTAAGATCCGCACCAGAGTGGTACGGTAATCCTATTCTGGAAGTCATGTTACTTGACCATGGCGAACCTACGAACTATGAGGAAGCAATCATGAGCCCAGATTCCGCAAAATGGCTTGAGGCCATGAAATCTGAGATGGGATCCATGTATGAGAACAAAGTATGGACTTTGGTTGACTTGCCCGATGATCGGAAAGCCATCGAAAATAAATGGATCTTCAAGAAGAAGACCGACATCGATGGTAATGTAGCGTCTACAAAGCTCGACTTGTTGCGAAAGGTTTTCGACAAGTTCAAGGGGTTGACTACCATGAGACTTTCTCACCCGTAGCGATGCTTAAGTCTGTCTGAATCATGTTAGCGATTGCCGCATTTTATGATTATGAAATTTGGCAAATGGATGTCAAAACTGCATTCCTGAATGGATTTCTGGAAGAAGAGTTGTATATGATGCAGCCGGAAGGTTTTGTCGATCCAAAAGGTGCTAACAAAGTGTGCAAGCTCCAGCGATCCATTTATGGACTGGTGCAAGCATCTCGGAGTTGGAATAAACGCTTTGATAGTGTGATCAAAGCATATGGTTTTATACAGACTTTTGGAGAAGCCTGTATTTACAAGAAAGTGAGTGGGAGCTCCGTAGCATTTCTAATATTATATGTGGATGAAATATTATTGATTGGAAATGATATAGAATTTCTGGATAGCATAAAGGGATACTTGAATAAAAGTTTTTCAATGAAAGACCTCGGTGAAGATGCTTACATATTGGGCATTAAGATCTATAGAGATAGATCAAGACGCTTAATTGGACTTCACAAAGCACATACCTTGACAAAGTTTTGAAGAAGTTCAAAATGGATCAAGCAAAGAAAGGGTTCTTGCCTGTATTGCAAGGTGTGAAGTTGAGTCAGACTCAATGCCCGACCACAGCAGAAGATAGAGAGAAAATGAAAGATGTTCCCTATGCTTCAGCCATAGGCTCTATCATGTATGCAATGTTGTTTACCAGACCTGACGTATGCTTAGCAATAAGCTTGGCAGGTAGGTACCAAAGTAATCCAAGAGTGGATCACTGGACAACGGTCAAGAATATCCTGAAATACCTGAAAAGGACTAAGGATATGTTTCTCATTTATGGAGGTGACAAAGAGCTAGTCGTAAATGGTTACGTCGATGCAAGCTTTGACATTGATCCGGACGATTCTAAATCGCAAACCGGATACGTGTTTATATTGAACGGTGGAGTTGTCAGTTGGTGCAGTTCTAAACAAAGCGTTGTGGCGGGATCTACATGTGAAGCGGAGTACATAGCTGCTTCGGAAGCAGCAAATGAAGGAGTCTGGATGAAAGAGTTCATTTCCGATCTAGGTGTCATACCTAGTGCATCGGGACCAATGAAGATCTTCTGTGACAATACTGGTGCAATTGCCTTGGCAAAGGAATCCAGATTTCACAAGAGGACCAAGCACATCAAGAGACGCTTCAATTCCATCCGGGACCAAGTCCAGGTGGGAGACATAGAGATTTGCAAGATACATACGGATATGAATGTTGCAGACCCGTTGACTAAGCCTCTTCAACGAGCAAAACATGATCAGCACCAAAACTCCATGGGTGTTAGAATCATTACTGTGTAATCTAGATTATTGACTCTAGTGCAAGTGGGAGACTGAAGGAAATATGCCCTAGAGGCAATAATAAAGTTATTATTTATTTCCTCATATCATGATAAATGTTTATTATACATGCTATAATTGTATTAACCGGAAACATGATACATGTGTGAATATATAGACAAACTTAATGTCACTAGTATGCCTCTACTTGACTAGCTCATTAATCAAAGATGGTTATGTTTCCTAACCATAGACATGTGTTGTCATTTGATTAACGGGATCACATCATTAGAAGAATGATGTGATTGACTTGACCCATTCCGTTAGCTTAGCACTTGATCGTTTAGTATGTTGCTATTGCTTTCTTCATGACTTATACAAAGTTCCTACAACTATGAGATTATGCAACTCCCGTTTACTGGAGGAACTCTTTGTGTGCTACCAAACGTCACAATGTAATTGGGTGATTATAAAGGAGCTCTACAGGTGTCTCCAAAGGTACATGTTGAGTTGGTGTATTTCGAGATTAGGTTTTGTCACTCCGATTGTCGGAGAGGTATCTATGGGCCCTCTCGGTAATGCACATCACTATAAGCCTTGCAAGCAATGTAGCTAATGAGTTAGTTACGGAATGATGCATTACGTAACGAGTAAAGAGACTTGCCGGTAATGAGATTGAACTAGGTATTGGATACCGACGATCGAATCTCGGGCAAGTAACACACCGATGACAAAGGGAACAACGTATATTGCTATGCGGTTTGACCGATAAAGATCTTCGTAGAATATGTAGGAGCCAATATGAGCATCCAGGTTCCGCTATTTGTTATTGACCGGAAACAGTTCTAGGTCATGTCTACATAGTTCTCGAACCCGTAGGGTCCGCACGCTTAAGGTTTCGATGACAGTTATATTATGAGTTTATGAGTTTTAATGTACCGAAGTTTGTTCGGAGTCCCGAATGAGATTACGGACATGACGAGGAGTCTCGAAATGGTCAAGACATGAAGATTGATATATTGGAAGCCTATATTTGGATATCGGAAGTGTTCCGGGTGAAATCGGGAATTTACCAGAGTACCGGGAGGTTACCGGAACCCCCCGGGGGGCTTAATGGGCCTACATGGGCCCTAGTGGAGAAGAAGAGAGGAGGCAAGGGCTGGCCGTGCCCCCTCCCCCCCTAGTCCGAATAGTACAAGGAGAGGGGGGCGGCGCCCCCCCTATCCTTCCCCTCTTCCTCCTCCTTCCCCCTTCTCCTTCTCCAACTAGGAAAGAAGGGAGTCCTACTCCCGGTGGGAGTAGGACTCCCCCTTGGCGCGCCCTCCTTGGACGGCCGCCCCCTCCCCCTTGGCTCCTTTATATACAGGGGAGGGGTGCACCCCATAGACACAACAATTGATCTCCAAGATCTCTTAGCCGTGTGCGGTGCCCCCCTCCACCACAGTCCTCGATAATATTGTAGCGGTGCTAAGGCGAAGCCCTGCGACGGTAGAACATCAAGATCGTCACCATGCCGTCGTGCTGACAGAACTCTTCCCCGACACCCTGCTGGATCAGAGTCCGGGGATCGTCATCGAGTTGAACGTGTGCTAGAACTCGGAGGTGCCGTAGTTTCGGTGCTTGATCGGTCGGGCCGTGAAGTGCTACTTCTTGAGCACTGCGTTGGATTTCCCCAAAGAGGAGAGGATGATGCAGTAAAGTAGCGTAAGTATTTCCCTCGATTTTTGAGAGCCAAGGTATCAATCCAGTAGGAGACCACGCACAAGTCCCTCGTACCTACACAAAACGATAGCAACTCGCAACCAACGCTTAGGGGTTGTCAATCCCTTCATGGTCACTTACAAGAGTGAGATCTGATAGAGAGAATATTTTTGGTATTTTTGATAGATAGATGCAAAGTAAAAAGTAAAGGCAAAGTAAAAACAAAGCAAGTAAATAAAGTGATATAGATTAATATGATGAGAATAGACCCGGGGGCCATAGGTTTCACTAGTGGATTCTCTCAAGAGCATAAGTATTATACGGTGGGTGAACAAATTACTGTTGAGCAATTGACAGAATTGAACATAGTTATGAGTATATCTAGGCAATGATCATGTATATAGGCATCACGTCCAAAACAAGTAGATCGAAACGATTCTACATCTACTACTATTACTCCACTCATCGACCGCTATCCAAAGCATGCATCTAGAGTATTAAGTAAAAAAGCAGAGTAACGCCGTAAGCAAGATGACATGATGTAGAGGATAAATTCATGCAATATGATAAAAACCCATCTTGTTATCCTCGATGGCAACAATACAATATGTTCCTTGCAACTCTTTACATCCTTGAGTAAGGACACCGCAAGATTGAACCCAAAGCTAAGCACTTCTCCCATTGCAAGAACTACCAATCTAGTTGGCCAAACCAAAAGATAATTCAAGAGACTTGGAAAGATAACTCAATCATACATAAAAGAATTCAGAGAAGAATCAAATATTTTCCATAGATAATCTGGATCATAAACCCACAATTCATCGGTCTCAACAAACACACCGCAAAAAGAAGATTACATCGAATAGATCTCCACAAGAGAGGGGGAGAACATTGTATTGAGATCCAAAAAGAGAGAAGAAGCCATCTAGCTACTAGCTATGGACCCGAAGGTCTGAAGTAAACTACTCACACTTCATCGGAGGGGCTATGGTGATGATGTAGAAGCCCTCCATGGTGGATGCACCCTCCGGTGGAGCTCCGGAACAGGCCCCAAGATGGGATCTCGTGGATACAGAAGGTTGCGGCGGTGGAAATAGGTTTTTGGCTCCTGTTCTGATCGTTCGGGGATACGTAGGTATGTATAGGAGGAAGGAGTACGTCGGTGGAGCTCCGAGGGGCCCACGAGGTAGGGGGCACGCCCTCCACCCTTGTGACCTCCTCGGAGGCTTCTTGGAGTAGGGTTCAAGTCTCCTGGATCACGTTCGGTTGGAAAATCACGATCCCGAAGGTTTCATTCCGTTTGGACTCCGTTTGATATTCTATTTCTTCGAAATACTAAAAAAGGCAAAAAACAGCAATTCTGGGCTGGGCCTCCGGTTAATAGGTTAGTCCCAAAAGTAATATAAAAGTGGAAAATAAAGCCCAATATTGTCCAAAATAGTAGATAAAGTAGCATGGAGCAATCAAAAATTATAGATACGTTGGAGACGTATCAAGCATCCCCAAGCTTAATTCCTGCTCGTCCTCGAGTAGGTAAATGATAAAAAAGAATTTTTGATGCGGAGTTATACTTTGGCATAATTTCAATGTAAATATTCTTAATGTGATATGAATATTCAGATCCGAAAGATTCAAGACAAAAGTTCATATTGACACAAAAATAATAATACTTCAAGCATACTAATCAAAGCAATCATGTCTTCTCAAAATAGCCTGGCAAAAGAAAGTTCATCCCTACAAAATCATATAGTTAGGCTATGCTTCATTTTCGTCACACAAAGATGATCCCAACTTCTATACCCCCGATGACAAGCCAAGAAATTGTTTCATACTTAAATAATCTCAAACTTTTTCAACCTTCACGCAATACATGAGCGTGAGCCATGGATATAGCACTATGGGTGGAATAGAATATGATGATGGGGATTGTGTGGAGAAGACAAAAAAGGAGAAAGTCTCACATCAACTAGGTGTATCAACGAGCTATGGAGATGCCCATCAATAGATATCGATGTGAGTGAGTAGGGATTGCCATGCAACGGATGCACTAGAGCTATGAATGCTCAGCAAAAGAAAACTAGTGGGTGTGCATCCAACTTGCTTGCTCATGAAGACCTAGGGCATTTGAGGAAGCCCATCGTAGGAATATACAAGCCAATTTCTATAATGAAAAATTCCCACTAGTATAAAAAAGACAACTTATGAGACTCACTACATGAGGAACAAGGTGCTATTTTGAAGCACAATATATGAGACTCACTAGAACAAGGTGCTACTTTGAAGCACAAGTGTGGAAAAGGAGATAGTAACATTGCCCTCTTAATTTTGGGCCTTTCTTTTTTTCTTTTTGACCTTTTTTTGGGCAATGCTCTAATAATGATGATCATCACACTTCTATTGATTACAACACAAGGATTATAACTCGAAACTTAGAACAAGATATGACTCTATATGAATGCCTCCGGCGGTGTACCGGGATGGTGCAATGAATCAAGAGTGACATGTATGGAAAATAATGCATGGTGGCTTTGCAACAAATACGATGTCAACTACAAGATCATGCAATGGCAATATGACAAAATAATGCATGCCATGATGATGATGGTGGAAGTTGCAAGGCAATATATCTCGGAATGGCTATGGAAATGCCATGATAGGTAGGTATGGTGGCTGTTTTGAGGAAGATATAAGGAGGTTTATGTGTGATAGAGCATATCGTATCACGGGGTTTGGATGCACCGGCAAAGTTTGTGCCAACTCTCAAGGTGAGAAAGAGCAATGCACGGTACCGAAGAGGCTAGCAAAGGTGGAAAGTGAAGGAAATATGCCCTAGAGGCAATAATAAAGTTATTATTTATTTCCTTATTTCATGATAAATGTTTATTATTCATGCTAGAATTGTATTAACCGGAAACATAATACATGTGTGAATACATAGACAAACATAGTGTCACTAGTATGCCTCTACTTGACTAGCTCGTTAATCAAATATGGTTAAGTTTCCTAACCATAGACATGAGTTGTCATTTGATTAATGGGATCACATCATTACAAGAATGATGTGATTGACTTGACCCATTCCGTTAGCTTAGCATTTGATCGTTTAGTTTGTTGCTATTGCTTTCTTCATGACTTATACATGTTCCTGTAACTATGAGATTATGCAACTCCCGTTTACCGGAGGAACACTTTGGGTGCTACCAAATGTCACAACGTAACTGGGTGATTATAAAGGAGTACTACAGGTGTCTCCAAAGGTACATGTTGGGTTGGCGTATTTCGAGATTAGGTTTTGTCACTCCGATTGTCGGAGAGGTATCTCTGGGCCCTCTCGGTAATGCACATCACTATAAGCCTTGCAAGCAATGTGACTAATGAGTTAGTTGCGGGATGATGCATTACGTAACAAGTAAAGAGACTTGCCGGTAACGAGATTGAACTAGGTATTGAGATACCGACGATCGAATCTCGGGCAAGTAACATACCGATGACAAAGGGAACAACGTATGTTGTTATGCGGTTTGACCGATAAAGATCTTCGTAGAATATGTGGGTGTCAATATGAGCATCCAGGTTCCGCTATTGGTTATTGACCAAGAATAGTTCTAGGTCATGTCTACATTGTTCTCGAACCCGTAGGGTCCGCACGATTAAGGTTTCGATGATAGTAATATTATGAGTTTATGAGTTTTGATGTACCGAAGGAGTTCGGAGTCCTGGATGAGATCGGGGACATGACAAGGAGTCTCGAAATAGTCGAGACGTAAAGATCGATATATTGGACGACTATATTCGGAGTTCGGAAAGGTTCCGAGTGATTCGGTATTTTTCGAGTACCGAGAGTTACGGAATTCGCCGGGAGTATATGGGCCTTATTGGGCCATACGGGAATAGAGGAGAGAGGCCGAAAGGAAGGAGGCGCGCAGCCCCCCTCTGGTCCGAATTGGACTAGGGTGCGGCCCCCTTTTCCTTCCTCCTCTCCCCCTCTTTCCCCCTTCTCCTACTCCAACAAGGAAGGAGGGAGTCCTACTCCCGGACTCCCCTTGGCGCGCCCCTCCTAGGCCGGCCGCCCCTCCCCCCTTGCTCCTTTATATACGGGGGCAGGGGGGCACCTCTAGGCACAACAACAATTGATCTCTTGGATCTCTTAGCCGTGTCGGTGCTCCCTCCACCATAATCCACCTCGATAATATCGTGGCGGTGCTTAGGTGAAGCCTGCGTCGGTAGTACATCAAGATCGTCACCACGCCGTCATCTTGACGGAACTCTCCTCGACACTCGGCTGGATCGGAGTTCGAGGGCGTCATCGAGCTGAGCGTGTGCTAGAACTCGGAGGTGCCGTGGTTTGGTGCTTGATCGGTCGGGCCGTGAAGACGTCGACTACATCAACAGCGTTGTTCTAACGCTTCGCTTCACGGTCTCTGAGGGACATGGACAATACTCTCCCCTCTCGTTGCTATGCCATCACCATGATCTTGCGTGTGCGTAGGAAAATTTTGAAATTACTACGTTCCCCAACAGAAAGGTGGGAGTGCATATAATCCATGGACTCAACACTAGTCAAAAGAACTCATATACTTATTGCAAAAATTTAGAAGTCATCAAAAATTCAAGTACTACGCGCATGCTCCTAGGGGGATAGATTGGTAGGAAAAGACCATCGCTCGTCCCCGACCGCCACTCATAAGGATGCACAAGCCAGGTACACTTCATGTTTCAAATTTGTTACACAACTTTAACCATACGTGCATGCTACGGGACTTGCAAACTTTAACACAAGTATTCATCAAATTCATAATCACCCAACTAGCACGACTTTGATATTATCACCTCCATATCTCAAAACAATTATCAAACATCAAACTTATCTTAGTATTCAATTCACTCAAAAGAAAGTTTCACATATCTTGAACACCAAGTATATTAACATTAAGCAAATTACCATGATATTAAAGACTCTCAAAATAATCTAAGTGAAGCATGAGAGATCAAATAGTTTCTTTAAAACAAATCCACCAGCGTGCTCTAAAAGATCTAAGTGAAGTACTAGAGCAAAAGTTTTCACGCTCAAAAGATATAAGTGAAGTACTATGAGCAAAACTATCAAGCTCAAAAGTTATAAGTGAAGTACATAGAGTATTCTAACAAATTCCAATTCATATATGGCTCTCTCAAAAGATGTTTACAGCAAGGATGATTGTGGTAGACTAACAAGCAAAGACACAAATAATACAAGACGCTCCAAGCAAAACACATATCATGTTGGTGAATAAAAATATAGCTCCAAGTAAATTACCGATGGAAGTGGATTTAAAGAGGGATGCCTTCCGGGGCATCCCCAAGCTTTGACTTTTTGGTGTCCTTGGATTATCTTGGGGGTGCCATGGGCATCCCCAAGCTTAGGCTCTTGCCACTCCTTATTCCATAATCCATCAAAAGAATTCACCCAAAACTTGAAAACTTCACAACACAAAACTCAACAGAAATCTCGTGAGCTCCGTTAGAGAAAGAAAACAAAAGACTACTTCAAGGTACTGTAATGAACTCATTCTTTATTTATATTGGTGTTAAACCTTCTGTATTCCAACTTCTCTATGGTGTATAAACTAATTTACTAGCCACAGATTCATCAAAATAAGCAAACAACACACGAAAAACAGAATCTGTCAAAAACAGAACAGTCTGTAGCAATCTGTAACTAACGCAAACTTCTGGAACTCTAAAAATTCTACCACAATAGAAAGTCCTGGACAATTTGTTTAATTATCAGCAGAAAAAAGAATCAACGCAAAATCACTTTCCTGTAATTTATCATAACTAAATTCGTGCGTGCAAAGTTTCTGTTTTTCAGCAAAATCAAATCAACTATCATCGTAGGCTATCCTATAGGTCCTACTTGGCACAAACACTAATTAAAACATAAAACCACATACAAACAGAAGGTAGATGGATTATTTATTCCTAAACAGAAGCAAAAACAAAAAACACAAAATAAAATTGGGTTGCCTCCCAACAAGCGCTATCGTTTAACGCCCCTAGCTAGGCATAAAAGCAAGGGTAGATCTAGGTCGTGCCATAATAATAAGATAGATCTTGAAAGCTCATCTCGTATTCCCTATGTTCGGCAGCAAGTTTCCTTTGAGGCAAGCAAAAATAATCAAAAGGGCTAAATTTAGCGGGACAAAAATCCCCAAGATCAATCACGGGAGGAACGGGTTCCTCCCTTGGCCCTTCATAGTGCACAACTATTTCATCACTAAAAGCATTCTTTTGGCAAAATCTTGTGAGCTTATACTCAAGAGAGTATCCTAGCTCATTATTTCTAAGGGAAAAATCATTATTAAGCTCATTAATGCAATCAACCAAGACATTGATAGGGACCTTTTTTCTAAGATTTTCATTGAAAGGGACATAGTCCGAAGATTGAAAACATCTAATTTCCTCTTGATCATAGAGGATTGCTTCTATGGGTGGACGACCGCCGTCTACCGTATAGTGCGAAAAGATTTCTTTGGCTTCTCTTTTGATAAATCTAAATTCATGAGCCAAAAAGATAGTAACAGCGCGCTTAATAGAAGAGTGCTCAATATTAGAGAATTCTAAGAAAATTCTCTGTATGCAAGGGTGCATATGCATAAATTGTCTTTCAAGTTCAACCACAAGCATAGCTATAGCATCCGCGAGGCTACTAGTTCTATGAAGAATAGAACAGCCCATGGAAGGTAAAGCACCGACACAAGTAAAGAAATCTTGAATAACGCCTTTGCCAATAATGTTACCACTACCGATTCGAAACTTTTTGGTATGCAAGATAGGAGGTTCATCGGTCGGAGCCTCGGGATTTTCTGTATTATCATTGTTGTCCATATCGACGATAATCTCCCAATTTCAGACATAGCGACAGAAAAAGCAAGGCGGAAGAAAGCGAACAAAAGGGAAAGGAGGAGGAGATTGGGAAAGAGAGGTCAAATAAAACGGCAAGGGTGAAGTGGGGCAGAGGAAAACGAGAGGCAAATGGCAAATAATGTAATGCGAGAGATAGGGATTGTGATGGGTACTTGGTATAGTTGACTTGCTTGCGTGAGCCTCCCCAGCAACGGCCAGAAATTCTTCTTGCTACCTCTTGAGCACTGCGTTGGATTTCCCCGAAAAAGAGAGGATGATGCAGTAAAGTAGCGTAAGTATTTCCCTCAATTTTTGAGAACCAAGGAATCAATCCAGTAGGAGACCACGGACAAGTCCCTCGTACCTACATAAAACGATAGCAACTCGCAACCAACGCTTAGGGGTTGTCAATCCCTTCACGGTCACTTACGAGAGTGAGATCTGATAGAGATAATATTTTTGGTATTTTTGATAGATAGATGCAAAGTAAAAAGTATAGGCAAAGTAAAAACAAAGCAAGTAAATAAAGTGATATAGATTGATATGATGAGAATAGACCCGAGGGCCATAGGTTCCACTAGTGGCTTCTCTCAAGAGCATAAGTATTCTACGGTGGGTGAACAAATTACTGTTGAGCAATTGACAGAATTGAGCATAGTTATGAGTATATCTAGGCAATGATCATGTATATAGGCATCACGTCCAAAACAAGTAGATCGAAATGATTCGCATCTACTACTATTACTCCACTCATCGACCGCTATCCAAAGATGCATCTAGAGTATTAAGTAAAAACAGAGTAACGCCGTAAGCAAGATGACATGATGTAGAGGATAAATTCATGCAATATGATAAAAAACCATCTTGTTATCCTCGATGGCAACAATACAATCGTGCCTTGCAACTCTTTCGGTCCTTGAGTAAGGACACATAAGATTGTACCCAAAGCTAAGCACTTCTCCCATTGCAAGAACTACCAATCTAGTTGGCCAAACCAAAAGATAATTGAAGAGACTTGCAAAGATAACTCAATCATACATAAAAGAATTCAGAGAAGAATCAAATATTTTCCATAGATAATACCGGATCATAAACCCACAATTCATCAGTCTCAACAAACACACCGCAAAAAGAAGACTACATCGAATAGATCTCCACGAGAGAGGGGGAGAACATTGTATTGAGATCCAAAAGGAGAGAAGAAGCCATCTAGCTACTAGCTATGGACCCGAAGGTCTGAAGTAAACTACTCACACTTCATCGGAGGGGCTATGGTGATGATGTAGAAGTCCTCCGTGGTGGATGCCCCCTCCGTGAGCTCGGAACAGGCCCCAAGATGGGATCTCGTGGATCTGAGAGGTTGCGGCGGTGGAATTAGGTTTTGGCTCCTGTTACGATCGTTCGGGATATGTAGGTATATATAGGAGGAAGAATGCGTCGGTGGAGCTCCGGGGCCCACGAGGTGAGGCGCCCTCCACCCTCGTGACCTCCTCGAGGCTTCTTGGAGTAGGGTCCAAGTCTCTGGATCACGTTCGGTTGGAAAATCACGATCCCGAAGGTTTCATTCTGTTTGGACTCCGTTTGATACTGCTTTCTTGAAATCTTGAAAAAGGCAAAAAACAGCAATTCTGGGTTGGGCCTCCGGTTAATAGGTTAGTCCCAAAAGTAATATAAAAGTGGAAAATAAAGCCCAATATAGTCCAAAACAGTAGATAAAGTAGCATGGAGCAATCAAAAATTATAGATACGTTGGAGACGTATCATGAAGACGTACGACTACATCAACCGCGTTGTTCTAACGCTTCCGCTTTCGGTCTAGGAGGGTACGTGGACAACACTCTCCCCTCTTGTTGCTATGCATCACCATGATCTTGCATTTGCGTAGGAATTTTTTTGAAATTACTACATTCCCCAACAGACATTCTGTATAAAGAAACTAAACTTGCACCACAGCTGCCCAGTAGTAGGAGAGAGCACAAAGTTGACTGCTAAGTGGTTGGCACATGAATGTGATCAACAGTTGAGGACAGACCCCAACACACCTGTCCAAACTATAATTTCAAACTTGAAGCAAAAGCATGGAATAGAGGTATCTATAATATGGCCTATAGGGCAAGAAAGCTAGCTAAAATGTAGTCCTAGGAGATCATAAGGCACAATATCATAGGATAAGGGATTACCTAGAAGCTGTGCTACAAACCAATCCAGGAAGTAGGTGCATTGTCACAACAAAGCATCTAAAACTACATCCCAACAAGAACCCAAGATTCCATGGCTTGTTCATCTGCCTCAATGCTTGCAAAGAGGGTTTCCTGAATGGTTGTAGACCATTCATAGGTATGTGCACACCCACTAATTAACTAGTGACTCTACATTTGTATGTGCACACCCACTAATTTGTTTGTAATCTACTTGTGATCTTGTGTGATAGGTGTTGATGGTTGCTTTATAAAGTTAACAACAGGGCAGCAAATCTTGGCTGCCATTGGAAGAGATGGAAACAATAACATACTTCCCATTGCTTTTGCAATAGTGGACAAGGAAAACACAGCAAGCTGGTCTTGGTTTCTTGCTCAATTAAAATATGCCATTGGTGGTGACTCAAGCAAGTTTGGCTACTACACAATTATATCTGACCGGCAAAAGGTACTTTCTACTCCAATCATTGCATTGCTTATTAATTGGCATTATTTATTAAATTCATACATGGCATTGTTGTAGTATTCTCAAACTGTAGTTCATTCAAACAGGGCCTTCTTACAGCCATAAACAATGTATTCCCGAACTGCAAACAAAGATTCTGCCTTAGACATATTTATCAAAACTTTCAAACAACTGGTTTTAGAGGGGAAGAGTTGAAGAAATGCATGTATCAGGCAAGTTATTCCTATACTAAGCATGGTTATGTAATAGCAATGGAAGGCGTGAAAAAGGAGTGTGAGCCAGCTTGGAAATGCCTATCTAGGATACCAAAACGTACATGGGCTAGGCATGCCATGGACAACAATTGCAAAACTAACTTTGTAGTTAACAATATAAGTGAAGTTTTTAACAAGATGATACTTGATGTCAGAGCCAAACCCATTAGAACTATGGTAGATGGGATCAGAACAAAGCTGTTAGTGAAGTTCAATGCAAATAGGACAAAGACTGAGACTGCTAAGTGGCAGATATGCCCAACATATGCTGAGAAGTTAGAGGAATCAAAACATCATTCTAGGTTTTGTCAGTCTATCAATGTTGGACCTGATCTCTTCCAGGTGACAAGTGGAGAAAGCACATATACAGTTAACTTGTTGTTGCATACATGTAGTTGTAGGAAGTGGGACATGTGTGGAGTTCCTTGCAATCATGGTGTTTCTACAATCAACAAGGCAAAACTAGAGCCAGAAGATTTTGTTCATGATTTCTTCAAGAAACCAATGTATAAGGCAGCTTACAGTCCAATAGTTTTCCCTGTGCCTGGGCCTGATTTGTGGCCAAATACTAGAACCCTTGACATTGAACCACCAGTTTTCAAAGAAAAGCCAAGAAACAAAGAGATAAAGAGGAGAAAGAGCAAGTTTGAAAAGCCAACTCCAAATGATACATCTAGGATGGCAACTAGACTTGTAGCAATTGCAACAGGACTGGGCATAGATACACTAGTTGCAAGCAGGCTCTTAAACCAGCCCTAGCAATGAGAATGAACCAGCACCAGGTAACTAATGTTGTAGATTTTTCTATATTAATATCACATACCAGTTTCTAACATTTGTATGTTGTAATTGCAGGAAAACAGGAGAGATGATACACCCAGAACTTTTTCTGCTCCTTCTCCCATGCCACCAAGGAGAAGAGCTCCTTCTTCTTCTGTTGCTCCTGCTGCTGCTCCAACTGCAGCTCCAGCTCTAGCTGCTCCAAGGGCTCCAAGGGCAGCAAGGAGAGCTCCTTCTGCAGCTCCCAGTGCACCAAGGAGAGCTCCTTCTGCTCCTGCTGCAGCTGCAGCTCCTCCTGCTACAAAGGCAACAAAGAAAGCTAAAACAACAAGGACTGCAACTTCTACTACTGGTGCTGGTCCAAGTTCCTCTACTGCTGCCAGGCCAAGAGGAATAAAGAAGTTCACCCCCCCCCCAAGAACTGCATGTAGTGGAAGAGTGAGGAAGCCATCCTTTAAGATGTCTGAGTGGTTCAAATGTTCTCAGGGGAGCAGGTGAAGTTCTGTTAATTTGTGTTGGGCTCTGAACAAAACTGTGTGTTGCTTGTGGTGAGCTGAAGATGTTCAAAACATCTATATTTTGGTTGTGATGACACCTTTCATTTAAGGTACCTAGTGGACTTGTTGGGTTGTGATGTAAACTTGGAGTTGCTTCTAGTTAGATCTTTATTTTGGTTGTGATGAGTACTTTCTGGTTAGTTGTGGCTCCTATTTTTCTTATTGTTTGCTAATAAGTGTGATGAATGTGGCTACTATTGTGATCAATGAGATCATCTAGGGTGCCTCGACGTCGACGGTATCCAAGATAGCCTCATTTGATCATCTAGGGTGCCTCGACGTCGACGGTATCCAAGATAACCTCATTTGATCGTCTAGGGTGCCTTGATGTCGACGGTATCCAAGATAACCTCATTTGGTCATCTAGGGTGCCTCGACGTCGACGGTATCCAAGATAACCTCATTTGATCATCTAGGGTGCCTCGACGTCGACGGTAACCAAGATAACCTCATTTGATCGTCTAGGGTGCCTCGACGTCGACGGTATCCAAGATAACCTCATTTGATCATCTAGGGTGTCAAATGTGATACCAAATGTGATAACAAACCAAATAAGTCACTAATATAGTTAACATCATAAGTACTTCAAATGCTTCAAACTACCACTGGTTCACACATAGTTAACATGATGACACCATAGTTCACATCATACTTAACAACATAGTTAACATCATAACACCATAGTTCAAAGCTTACAAGACATAGTTCAAGGCTACACTCTACTTCAAATACTACAAACTGCCACAGGTTCACACATTACAAGCCATAGTTCAATGCCTGAAACTTAAGATAACGACCCACATGGTCAGATTACAAATCACTCTTCATCACAAATATCCTTGATGTCCTTCAGCTTTCTGTTATTCTTATCACTAGCTTTGACAAGATCAGCAATGTGAAACTCCAAATTCCTCCTCTGAGTGCTCAACTTTTCCTTCTCCTTCAAATGAGCAAATTTCAGATTCCTAATCACATTACCTTGGGTAACATGAATGCTCTTCAACTGGTCAACCTTTTCCTTCAGTTCTTTGTTCTCAACATCCATTGCACCCAGCTGTTCCTTCAAAGCTGACATTTTGTTGTCCAAAGGAGGAGTGATCTCCTCATGTTCACCTTGTTGGACTTCATTTTCCTTGGAAATATTGTCCTGTGTATCAAGTAGGTTGTTCACATCATCAACAAGCTTCTCATAAGTCTCCTGTAGCTTGTTCTTCTATGATGTGAGATTGCGGACAAGTGATGAATGTTCTAGACATGCCATCCTATTAGCACGCTGGCAATCCTCATACATAAGCCATAGTTTGTGAAGAGCATTCTGCAGCTGCTCTGGCCACTCCTCATCTACCCACTGAACAACACCACAACTACTTGCTTCCTGCAAAACAACAAGTACAAATTCATTTACTTCCTTTTTTTACTTCACTTCAATTCAGTTCAATTCAAAACAACTAGAGTATATTGTACATGCACAATTCAACTCAATTCTGAATTTACTTCATTTATACCTTAATTTTTAACAGCACAGTACAATTCAGTTCAATTCATTTACTTCATTTATATCTATGAACAATGCACATCACACTATACTATACTATAGTATGGTACATGGCAGTACATTTAACTAAACTACTAGATGAACAGTGAGCATGAACAATGAACAGTGAACATGAACAATTTTTATTTTCTTCACAAAATAAGCAAACTACAGATTTTTGCTAGCACTCACATCAAGTCCACAAGCAATGAACCTCCTCCCAGTGCTAATCCCTTCAAAGCAAACAAACCTCTTCGCCGGCTGGCCATGCTCACACATCACCATCACATCATCGTCAACACCAGAGTAGTTCGGGTCCTCGATTGTAGCCGGGATCTAGATCAACAACAGAAACGCACAAAATTCATCTCACGTGTTCAAATCGAGCAGGAAAAACAAAATCCCCAAATCGAAACCCTAGCTCAAAGAACCACATGGAAACACTAGACATCACTGACCTTGATAGGGGAGCCGCCTGAAGAATACTCGTAGCCCGATTCCTCGCTGGTGTCGCTCCACGAAACCATGGTGGACGGCGGCGAGCTGGCTTCTCACAGACGGCGACCAGGGCCAGAGAGAGAGGAGGGAGACAGAGGAGAGGTGCGAGAGAGAGAGAGGGGGGCGCGGGGATATGTCTGGCGAGCACCGACAGGACCGACCGGCGCGGCGTCTTGACCGTTTTGGTCCTAACAGCGCCGTTTGCCTGGCCGTCATGCCACATCGGCGTTTTCGAGACCCACCTATCGGAAAAGAGATCAAACGAGGCTAAACGGTTGTTTAGTGTTTTTTGCAACGAGTTAAGAGATTTTACGGTGTTTTCTGCAACGAATTAACGAGTTGGTGGTTTCCTGCAAACTTAGCCACAGATGTGGTGGTTTCTTGCAATTGACTCTTGCAAATAGGGTGATGAGGGGACGTGTCCCAGCGGCCCGGTTTGTCAAATCCCATGCGGGACTGGGTGGGGAAGGCGCGTCGCGTGCGAGTCTTGCCGGAATCCGGCGGACCCGAGTCTGTCGTGGCTTGGGAGGAGTTAGCGGGGTCGTGCCCTCGTGGGTTGGGGAAGGGTGTGGCGTGTCGTGGGTTGTCGATAAGGAGAAAGACCAAGTCAACTATCCATGTAGACTTTTCCCCCTAAAAATCAGCTTGACAAGCGGGTCCAACCTATCATAATCAATGTAAAAACGTACACCGTGAGCGATCAGTGTTTTATGAAAATATGTAGTGTTTTCATCTAATTGTGTGTTGGTTTTTTACTAATTTAAAAATGTTGTGTTTTTGGTTAATGACGACACAATTGCAATGGCTTCATGCATTTCACTACAATATCTCTCATCACATGTTTAGGTATATCTAGTTACTAAAGATAAGATTAGCAAATAACTCATTGTACATCATTTTTTTTCTGAAGTACCTGACGCCAAGTACAAGCATATGGCAAATCAAACGTTTTCGATGGCAACTCTAATGACGCAAGGATGGCAAGTTAGTTGACACGCACGGTAATTTACTGACAAAAAATAAACTAAAGCACAAACTTGTCATGCTTGTCAACTATACTTGTCATTCTCACGCCATTAAACTTGCCGTCGAAAACGTTTAATTTGCCATGTTTTCCTACGCCGAATGTTATCGTAACCTTTTTTATGGCCATTGGTAGATTATACGTAGCAGGCTGAAGATGACAGTGGCTCGTCGGTCATTGTACATGCCCTAACAGACGGAGTTAATTCCCTTGAAAATAAAATCTACGAAGACGTTGTCAAGAGCAAGAATATTGGGCAATAATACGGCGACAAAGCAGTGTGTGAACCGGAACCACAACATCACAACGCCGAGCATATCCAGATTGATGGATGGATCCACTCCTCCCACATGGCCAAGGAAGGACCTGGCAGACAGGGCACGACAACGTCTCCGGCTCCAATCAGTTCTGGGAATTGGCGGCGTCTCTCGATCATCACCGTGTGGTTCGCACGTAGATTCCGGGCACATGGGTCGTGCGCGGCAGCAGCGGTAGAGCAAGGCGACGATGATTGTCGCGAGAATATTTGCCTCTCAGCGACTTGGATTGCGCTCCACATGCATCCTCGATTGCTCGCGTACCGGGCCACGGGAGAGATGAGATGAGATCGCGGCGAGTTAACAGGCAGTTGGTTTCCCGACAAGAGAAAAAACTTGCAAAACACTCGAGTCGAATAACCTGAACCAAGGCAAATGACCCTTTTCGTCAAGAATGTCATAAGATAATTACAAGTAAGAAGATCCTCGCTACACGTGAGACCGGCCGTCTTTGTATCCTTCTCCTTGGGAAGTCCGGGAGGACATACACGACACGCGCAAGTCGTCGTTTGATTCGGGATGGCCTCCTCGCCTAAAGCCACAAATCGAGCACGATTAATGATATTGATGAATGTAAACTACTCCTACTTTCTTCATTCTATAATTCGTTGAGCTACTACCAACTGCTGCTGACTTCATGCACGCACGCCCGGAACACAGCCTCACGAGTCGTCCCCGTGTGGCGGCAGGGAGGCCCCCAAATCCCGTCGGCCGCCGCCTCCCCCTCTCCTCCTCCTCCTCGCCGCGCCGTAGGCGCCAACTTTGCCGTCGCCGCGGCGGCGGGACTCGGGCCCTCCCGCTCACGAGGGCTGGCGCGTCCAGCGCCTCCGGGCGGAGCGCGGCGTCTTGGTCGGACGTCTGGCGGGGATGGCGACGCTCCAGCGATCACATACCTCCATGGCAGGTGGCTTTAAGATCTGGGGCGTTGCGGTCGTCAGGGACGGCGGCGGCATGGCCGGATTTGGGCCCAGGCGTGGGCTTGGTCTCCGTGTCGCGGTCGGCGCGATGGCGGGTGCGACACGTCGGCAGCTGGGCGGATCTGCAGGATTTCATTCTTGTTTGGTCCTTGACAGTGCGGGCAACTCCGGGGGGAAACCCTAGATCTTCTTGGGATCGAGCGATGGCGATGCTTTTGCGCCTTAGTCCCTCTTCAGTGCATCATTTTGGAGTTTGCTCCGGTTGGAGAGACCAACGACGCCCGCGGTGCACGCCCTGTGGCGCAACTGCCGATGAAAATCACGTCGACTACGATCATGGCGGACGATGGCGGTGATGAAGTCATGTACCTAGGGTAGGGTCATGGACCTGTCCAAGGTACCCTCCCCAAGGACATCTTTAGAAGAAGTTGCCTTCCAGTCGACCTAGAGGGACTCCACTCGACGGACTCGAAGACACTCGACCATGAAGACTCACTCGACCACCAGGAGTTCAAGAGCCACTCTGTATCCAAACAGTCTGTAATTAAGTAGTCTTTATGGTCATGATGACACTTTATGTAAGGCGTTACCAGAAACGTCAGTCCTTAATGTACTTTAAACCCTCCGCTACGTGGGCTGGCTGGGGTCCTGGCAGACTCTATATAAGCCACCCTCCCTTGGGCGGAGGGGTTCGCCTCTGTAACTCATCGCATATAATCCGATCGATTGCCTCCGTGCTCCGAGGCGTGGGGCTGTTACTTTCTCCGAGAAGGGCTGAACTCGTAAATCCCTTGCGTATACAACTACTCCATAGCTAGGATCTTGCCTCTTCATACCTACCCCTATTCTCTTTGTCGGTCTTAGTACCACGACGATTGGCGCCACCGTGGGGCAGGTGTCTTAGCGACTTATTGGAGAAGTTGCAATTGTTCCGATCGCCTTCACCATGGTTTCTGGCGGAGTTTTGGTCGAGGGCCGCGAGATCCGTCTCGGCGCGCTCACATTCATCGCCGACGACTCCGCTTGGCTCCAGGAGGCCCCACTCGACATCGACGCGTTTCCCGTCCGCGGGGCGACGCACTTTCGCGCATGTGTCCGCGGCGTCCTGCTGCGGCAACTGTCGGCTCCGTATCGGTCGATTCCTGTGTCGTCCTCCCTCCCTGTCTCCCGCCAGCGCAAGCGCTCTGGTCGGTCGAGGATTCAGCGGTGGGTGAGACACGCAGTGGCTCGCCAATTGGCCACCACACAAGTCGCGGCGATCGAGCCGACGAATCTCTCTACGGCATGTTCGATCTGTCGACTGGCTCCGTAGAGACTGCATCCGAGTGTGATAGCAGTGATCCAGCGGCGGAGGTCCTGATGGTCAATGGGCCTCATAGTCCTCCCGGCTTCCCTCGCACCGACGGAGCGGACGGCGGAGGCGACCCCGCTCAGGTCCATGAGGAGTATCAACCCGAGCCACTCACTTCTCTGCAAAGGGAAGATCTTTGCCGCCGGAATATGGATGCTCTGCATACTCCCATCGTAGGAGAAACCCCCGAGGCTCGCGCCTTGGAGGATGCGCGTTTGGCCAACTTGGCTGAGCGCACTTTACTGGAGAACCTCCAGCGAGCACTCGACGAGCGCGCGCGGCAACGAGTACCAGATTCCAGTCGACGTCAACTCTTTCCGTCGCCGACCCAGTTTGTGCCTTCAAGGAAGGCGTTAAGAACAGAGAGTTAAGTTTGAAGTTTGGTCGGACCGGAGACATGACCCTGAGTCGAATGATGGAGATTGCCACCAAATACGCCAATGGTGAAGAAGAGGATCGGCTCCGGAGTGGGAAGTACAAGCCGAGTTAGTCGGAAAAAGGAAACTCCAGTCGCAAGCAGAAGCGGAAAGCCGAGCCAGCTGCTCTTGGAGAAGCCTTGGCCGTGACTAAGGGCAAGTTTAAAGGAAAACCCAAAGGATCCTGGAACCCCAAGAAGGTGAAGGACAAGGAAGGAAACGACGTGATGAATTTTCCATGCCACATCCACACGAATAAAGACGAAGAGGGTAACTTCATTTACCCGAAACATACCACTTGCCAGTGCCGGCTCTTAATCCAGCAGTTTCAAGGAAAACAGTCCAAGGATAAGGAAAAGGAGTCGGACAAAGCCGAGGACAACGAGGACAGTGATGAAGGTTACCCCCATGTCAATTCCACCCTGATGATTTTTGCTGATGTGGAGAGCAAAAGTCGACTGAAAGTTATCAACCGCGAGGTAAATATGGTTGCTCCGGCGACACCCAGCTATCTGAAATGGTCTCAGACCGCCATTACATTCGACCGGTCGATCACCCGACACACAGCCACCCACGGGAGGCAAGCTTTGGTGGTCGACCCGGTCGTCGAAGGCACTCGGTGACTAAGGTTACGATGGATGGTGGCGATGGATTGAATATATTGTATGTGGAGACGCTAAAGTGAATGGGCATTCCGATGTCGGACTCGCCCAAACAACATGAGTTTCCATGGAGTCATTCACGGAAACAAGGCTGAATCACTTTCGGCCAAATAGCTCTTGATGTGGTTTTCGGCGTCTGAAGCATTTCCGTAAAGAAAAGCTAACATTTGAAGTCGTGGATTTCCAGAGTGCTTATCACGCTATTCTGGGCAGGCCAGCTTATGCGCGTTCATGGCTCGACCATGTTACGTATACCTCAAATTGAAGATGCCTGGTCTCAAGGGTGTGATTATCATCACTGGCAATCGGAAAAAGGCAGAAGAGTGCTTTCAGAAGGGTTCAAAGATTGCCGATGCTCAGATAACAGTGGTGGAGCTGCAAGAGTATCAGAAAAATGCAGATCCAAGTGATTTGTTGCGAGCCAAGAAGTCCGCCACAGAGTCAGCGTTCCAGTCGTCTGGTGAGACGAAACCCGTTCATATTCACCCGACCGATCCCAATGCTGCTCCGACTCATATTTCCACAACACTCGACTCTAAATAGGAAGAAGCGCTCATCCAGTTCCTCCGTGAGAACCGGGACATCTTCGCATGGAAGCCTTCTGACATGCCGGGTGTTCCCAGGGGGCTGGCTGAGCATCGTTTATGAGTCGACCCAAAAGCAAAGCCTGTCAAAGAACATCTTCGACGGTCCGCCGTCCAGAAGAGAAAGGCCATTGGTGAGGAGGTAGCTCGGCTCCCGGCAGCCGAGTTTATCCGAGAGATTTTCCACTCCGAGTGGCTCGCCAATGTTGTCATGGTCCCCAAGAAGGACAAGTCACTTTGCATGTGCATTGATTTCAAACATATCAATCGGGCCTGCCCGAAAGATCATTTTCCTCTCCCTCGCATCGACCAAATTGTTTACTCGACTGCGGGGTGTGAGAGATTGTCTTTTTTAGATGCCTATTCTGGGTACCATCAGATCCGTCTGTACGGACCCGACGAGATCAAAACAGCTTTCATCACTCCATTTGGGTGCTTTTGCTATGTCACCATGCCATTCGGCCTCAAGAATGCCGGAGCCACGTTCACGAGGATGATTCAGAAGTGTTTGCTCACTCAAGTCAGTTGGAATGTGGAAGCGTACATGGATGATATTATGGTCAAATCACGGAAGGGTTCCGACCTATTGACTGACCTCGCTGAAACATTTGCCAATCTCAGGAGGTATGATATCAAGCTCAATCCATCAAAGTGCACATTCGGAGTTCCTGGTGGAAAGTTACTCAGTTTTCTCGTTTCCGAACGAGGAATCGACACTAACCCAGAAAAAGTTGGCACTATACTCCGAATGAGACGCCCTGTGCGTGTGCACGATGTCCAGAAGCTTACTGGATGCTTGGCCGCGTTAAGTCGATTCATCTCTTGCCTCGGTGAAAAGGCATTACCTCTTTACCGGCTGATGAAGAAGTCTGACAAGTTCGAGTGGACTCGAGAAGTGATGCAGCATTTGCCGAGCTAAAGCTCGCTCTCCACCGAGCGGTGCTTGCTGCTCCAATCAGCAAAGAGCCTCTGTTGCTTTACATTGCAGCGGAGGACAAGTCGTCGATCTGATTTACGGTCGGCGGGAAGAAGAAGGAAAGCCTTCAAAGTTCAGCGCCCGATATATTATCTTTCGAAGTGTTGACTCCATCGAAGCAAAGATACCCTCATTATCAGAAGCTCGTGTATGGGATCTACATGACCACGAATAAGGTTGCTCATTATTGTTGGGAACGTTGCAGAAAATTAAAAATTTTCCTACGGTTTCACCAAGATCCATCTATGAGTTCATCTAAGCAACGAGTCATGGGAGAGAGTTTGCATCTACATACCACTTGTAGATCGCGTGCGGAAGCTTGCAAGGTGATGATGGAGTCGTACTCAACGTGATTGAATCACCGATGACCAAGTGCTGAGCGGACAGCACCTCCGCGTTCAACACACGTGCAGTGCGGGTGGCGTCTCCTCCGTCTTGATCCAGCAAGGAGGAAGGAGAGGTTGAGGAAGACAGCTCCACCGGCAGCACGACGGCGTGGTGATGGTGGAGAAGCGATATCTCAAGCGAGGGCCGCCAAGCACACAACGTGGGAGGAGAGGTGTTGGGAGGGAGGGCTGCGCCTTGGCTTGTGGTGCGGCTGCCTCCCTCACCCCTCTATTTATAGGGGAAGGGAGAGGGGCGGCCCTCTAGATCCAGCTAGAGGGGGCGGCGCGACGAGGGGGGGGACTTGCCCCCAAGCAGGCGCCCCTCTAGGGTTTCCCCTCAACCCTAGGCGCAAGGGCCCAAGGAGGGTGCGCCCAGCCACCAGGCTGGCTTACTCCCCACGCAGCCCAAGTGGCCCCGGGAGGGGTGGCCCCTCCCGGTGGACCCCCGGAACCCTTCCGGTGGCCCCGGTACAATACCGGTATGCCCCCGAAACTTTCCGGTGTCCTTTTAACAACTTCCCATATATAAATCTTTACCTCCGGACCCTTCCGGAACTCCTCGTGACGTCCGGGATCTCATCCGGGACTCCGAACAACATTCGGTAGTCACATACTAGTCTTCCTAATAACCCTAGCGTCACCGAACCTTAAGTGTGTAGACCCTACGGGTTCGGGAGACACGCAGACATGACCGAGACGACTCTCGGGCAATAACCAATAGCGGGGTCTGGATACCCATGTTGGCTCCCACATGCTCCTTGATGATTTCATCGGTTGAACCACGATGTCGAGGATTCGATCAAACCACATATACAATTCCTTTGTCGATCGATGCGTTACTTGCGAGACTCGATCGTCGGTATCCCAATACCTTGTTCAGTCTCGTTACGGCAA
Organism: Aegilops speltoides; assembly: GCA_021437245.1. Classification (NCBI taxonomy): domain Eukaryota; kingdom Viridiplantae; phylum Streptophyta; class Magnoliopsida; order Poales; family Poaceae; genus Aegilops; species Aegilops speltoides. The sequence goes on along the minus strand of CM038143.1, from coordinate 131,062,480 downwards.
GTCACTTTACTCGCATCGTAATGCATGATCCGTGGCCAACACCTTGGTCACCTTGAGCTCATTATGATGATGCATTACCGAGTGGGCCCAGAGATACCTCTCCGTCATGCGGAGTGACAAATCCTAGTCTCGATCCGTGTCAACCCAACAGATACTTTCGGAGATACCGTAATGCACCTTTATAGTCACCCGATTCGTTGTGACGTTTGATACACCCAAGGCACTCCTACGGTATCCGGAGTTACACGATCTCATGTTGAAGGAAGAGATACTTGACATTGGCAAAGCTCTAGCAAACGAACTACACGATCTTTTATGCTATGCTTAGGATTGGGTCTTGTCCATCACATCATTCTCCTAATGATGTGATCCCGTTATCAACGACATCCAATGTCCATAGTCAGGAAACCATGACCATCTGTTGATCTGCACGAGCTAGTCAACTAGAGTCTCACTAGGGACATATTGTGGTCTATGTGTTCACACGTGTATTACGATTTCCGGATAATACAGTTATAGCATGAACAAAAGACAATTATCATGAACATTGAAATATAATAATACTTTTATTATTGCCTCTAGGGCATATTTCCAACAGTCTCCCACTTGCACTAGAGTCACCAATCTAGTTACATTGTGATGAATCGAACACCCATAGAGTTCTGGTGTTGATCATGTTTTGCACGAGAGAGAGGTTTAGTCAGCGGATCTGCGACATTGGATCCGTGTGCACTTTGCAAATCTCTATGTCTCCATCTTGAACATTTTCACGGATGGAGTTGAAGCGGCAACTTGATGTGCTGGTCTTCTTGTGAAACCTGGCTCCTTGGCAAGGGCAATGGCTCCGGTGTTGTCACAGAAGAGTTTGATCGGCCCCGACGCATTGGTATGACTCCTAGGTCGGTGATGAACTCCTTCACCCAAATCGCTTCATCGCTGCCTCCGAGGCTGCCATGTACCCCGCTTCACACATAGATCCCGCCACGGCGCTCGCTTGCAGCTGCACCAGCTCTCGCTCCACCATTCAACATATACACGTATCCGGTTTGTGACTTAGAGTCATCGGATCTGAGTCGAAGCTAGCATCGGCGTAACCTTTTCTGACGAGCTCTTCGTCTCCTCCATAAATGAGAAACATGTCCTTCGTCCTTTTCGGTGCTTCAGGATATTCTTGACCGCTGTCGGTGTTCCTTGCGGGATTACTTTGGTATCTTGCTACCAAACTTACGGCAAGGTTTACATCGGTGCAGTACACAGCATGGCATACATAATAGATCCTATGGCTGAAGCATAGGGGATGACACTCATCTCTTCTTTATCTTTTGCCGTGGTCGGTGAATGAGCTGAGCTCAATCTCACACCTTGTAACATAGGCAAGAACCCCTTCTTGGACTGATCCATTTTGAACCTCTTCAAAATCTTATCAAGGTATGTGCTTTGTGAAAGACCTATGAGGCGTCTCGATCTATCTCTATAGATCTTGATGCCTAATATATAAGCAGCTTCTCCAAGGTCCTTCATTGAAAAACACTTGTTCAAGTAGGCCTTAATGCTGTCGAAAGTTTTGTATCATTTCCCATCAAGAGTATGTCATCTACATATAATAGGAGAAATGCTCTGAGCTCCCACTCACTTTCTTGTAAACGAGGCTTCTCCATAAGTCTGCATAAACTAAACGCTTTGATCATCTCATCAAAGCGAATGTTCCAACTCGAGATGCTTGCACCAGTCCATAAATGGATCATTGGAGCTTGCATACTTTGTTAGCGTTAGAGGATCGACAAAACCTTCCGCTGCATCATATACAACTCTTCCTTAAGATGTCCATTAAGGAATGCCGTTTTGGCGTCCATCGCCATATCTCATAATCATAGTATGCGGAAATTGCTAACGTGATTGGACGGACTTCAGCTTAGCTACGGAGAGAATGTCTCGTCGTAGTCAATCCCTTGAACTTGTCGATAACCCTTAGCGACAAGTCGAGCTTTATAGATGGTAACATTACCATCCGCGTCCGTCTTCTTCTTAAAAATCCATTTGTTTTCTATCGCTCGCCGATCATCGGGCAAGTCTGTCAAAGTCCATACTTTGTTTTCATACATGGATTCTATCTCGGATTTCATGGCTTCAAGCCATTTGTTGGAATCCGGACCCGCCATCGCTTCTTCATAGTTCGAAGGTTCACCGTTGTCTAACAACATGATTTCCAGGACGGGGTTGCCGTACCACTCTGGTGCTGAACGTGTCCTCGTGGACCTACGAAGTTCAGTAGTAACTTGATCCGAAGTACCTTGATCATCATCATTGTTTTCCTCTTCAGTTGGCATGGGCATCACAGGAACGGTTTCCTGCGCTGCACCACTTTCCCGTTCTAGAGGTAGTACTTCATCGAGTTATACTTTCCTCCCACTTACTTCTTTCGAGAGAAACTCCTTTTCCAGAAAGCATCCGTTCTTGGCAACAAAGATCTTGCCTTCGGATCTTAAGTAGAAGGTATACCCGACAGTTTCCTTAGGGTATCCTATGAATCGCATTTTTCGACTTGGGTTCGAGCTTTTCGGGTTGAAGTTTCTTGACATAAGCATCGCATCCCCAAACTTTTAGAAAGCGACGACTTAGGTTTCTTCCCAAACCATAATTCATACGGTGTCGTCTCAGCGGATTTAGGCGGTGCCCTATTTAAAGTGAGTGTAGCTGTCTCTAGGCGTATCCCCAAAATGATAGCGGTAAATCGGTAAGAGACATCATAGACCGCACCATATCCAATAGAGTGCGATTCTGACGTTCGGACACCTTTGTTTATTTGAGGTGTTCGGTAGGCGTGAGTTGTGAAACGATTCCACATTTTCTTAAGTGTGTACCAAATTCGTGACTTAAGTATTCTTCTCCGTGATCTGATCGTAGGAACTTTATCTTTCGGTCACGTTGATTCTCCACCTCATTCTGAAATTCCTTGAACTTTTCAAAGGTCTCAGACTTGTGTTTCATTAAGTAGACATACCCATATCTACTCAAGTCATCGGTGAGAATGAGAACATAACGATATCCTCCATGAGCCTCAACGCTCATTGGACCGCACACATCGGTATGTATGATTTCCAACAAGTTGGTTGCTCGCTCCATTGTTCGGAGAGCGGAGTCTTGGTCATTTGCCCATAAGGCATGGTTCGCATGTGTCAAGCGATTCATAATCAAGAGACTCCAAAAGTCCATCAAGATGGAGCTTCTTCATGCGCTTGACACCAATGTGACCAAGGCGGCGATGCCACAAGTATGTGGGACTATCGTTATCAACTTTACATCTTTTGGCATCCACACTATGAACATGTGTAATATTACGCTCGAGATTCATTAAGAATAAACCATTGACCATCGGAGCATGACCATAAAACATATCTCTCATATAAATCGAACAACCATTATTCTCGACTTAAATGAGTAGCCATCTCGTATTAAACGAGATCCGGATACAATGTTCATGCTCAAACAAGGCACTAAATAACAATTATTAAGGTTCAAAACTAATCCGTGGGTAAATGTAGAGCAGCGTGCGACGGCGATCACATCGACTCTGGAACCATTCCCGACGCGCCGTCACCTCGTCCTTCGCCGATCTCCGTTTATTCCGCAGCTCTGCTGTGAGTTACAAATATGAACAACGGCACGGTATCAAATACCGGGAGTTACTACGAGTCTTGGTAAGGTACACATCAATTACATGTATATCAAATATACCTTTGGTGTTGCCGGCCTTCTTATCCGCTAAGTATTTGGGGCAGTTCCGCTTCGATGACCCTTCCCTTGCAATAAAAGCACTCGATCTCGGGCTTGGGTCCATTCTTTGACTTCTTCCCAAGCGAGGCTTACAGGCGCGACAACATCTTTGCCGTCCTTCTTGAAGTTCTTCTTACCCTTGCCCTTCTTGAACTTAGTGGTCTTATTGACCATCAACACTTGATGTTCTTTCTTGATTTCAGCCTCTGTTGACTTCAACATCGAGAACACTTCAGGAATGGTCTTTACCATCCCCTGCATGTTGTAGTTCATCACAAAGCTCTTGTAGCTTGGTGGGAGCGATTGGAGGATTCTGTCAATGACCGCCTCATCTGGGAGGTTAATGTTCAGCTGGGTCATACGGTTGTGCAACCCAGACATCTTCAGGATGTGTTCACTGACAAAACTGTTTTCCTCCATCTTACAACTATAGAACTTGTCGGAGACATCATATCTCTCGACCCGGGCATGAGCTTGGAAAACTAGTTTCAGCTCTTCGAACATCTCATATGCTCCGTGATGCTCAAAACGCTTTGGAGCCCCGGTTCTAAGCTGTAAAGCATGCCGCCTTGAGCGAGGGAGTAATCATCGGCGAGCTTGCCAAGCGTTCATAACGTCTTGGTTCTGCAGGACGGGAGCATCACCTAGCGGTCCTTCTAGGACATATTGCTTCTGGCAGCTATGAGGATGATCCTCAGGTTCCGGACCCAGTCCGTATAGTTGCTGCCATCATCTTTCAGCTTGGTTTTCTCTAGGAGCGCGTTGAAGTTCATGTTGACATTAGCGTTGTCCATTTGATCTACAAGACATATTTGCAAAGGTTTTAGACTAAGTTCATGATAATAAAGTTCTAATCAAATTATGAACTCCCACTTAGATTAGACATCCTCTAGTCATCTAAGTGTTACACGATCCGAGTCGACTAGCCCGTGTCCGATCATCACGTGAGACGGACTAGTCATCGTCGGTGAACATCTTCATGTTGATCGTATCTTCCATCGACTTGTGTTCGACCTTTCGGTCTCCGTGTTACGAGGCCATGTCCGCACATGCTAGGCTCGTCAAGTTAACCCTAAGTGTTTTCGCTTTGTGTAAAACTGTCTTACACCGTTGTATGTGAGCGTAAGAATCCATCACACCGATCATCACGTGGTGCTTAGAAGCGACGAACTGTAGCAACGGTGCACAGTTAGGGGAGAACACTTCTTGAAATTTGGTAAGGGATCATCTTTACTACCGTCGACCTAAGTAAACAAGATGCATAAACATAATAAACATCACATGCAATTATATAGTTGTGACATGATATGGCCAATATCATAAAGCTCCATTGATCTCCATCTTGGGGCTCCATGATCATCTTGTCACCGGCTTGACACCATGATCTCCATCATCGTGTCTTCATGAAGTTGTCACGCCATGCGACTACTTCTACTTCTATGACTAACGCGTTTAGCAATGAAGTAAAGTAGTTTACATGGCGTTCTTCAATGACACGCAGGTCATACAAAAATAAAGACAACTCCTATGGCTCCTGCGGTTGTCATACTCATCGACATGCAAGTCGTGAATCCTATTACAAGAACATGATCTCATACATCACAATTCATCATTCATCACAACTTCGGCCATATCACATCACATGATCAATCGCTGCAAAAACAAGTTAGGCGTCCTCTAATTGTTGTTGCATCTTTTCGTGGCTGCAATTGGGTTCTAGCAAGAACGTTTTCTTACCTCTGAATCACCACAACGTGATTTTGTCAACTTCTATTTACCCTTCATAAGGGCCTGTTCATCGAATCTGCTCCAACTAAAGTGGGAGAGCAGACACCCGCCACCACCTTATGCAACTAGTGCATGTCAATCGGTGGAACCGGTCTCACGTAAGCGTCACGTGTAAGGTTGGTCGGGCCGCTTCATCCCACAATACCGTTGAAGCAAGAAAAGACTAGTAGAGGCAAGTAAGTTGACAAGATCCACGCCCACAACAAATTGTGTTCTACTCGTGCATTAGAGAACTACGCATAGACCTAGCTCATGATGCCCTTTGTTGGGAGCGTTGCGAAAAATTAAAATTTTTCCTACGGTTTCACCAAGATCCATCTATGAGTTCATCTAAGCAACGAGTCATGGGAGAGAGTTTGCATCTATATACCACTTGTAGATCGCGTGCGGAAGCTTGCAAGGTGATGATGGAGTCGTACTCGGCGTGATTGAATCACCGATGACCAAGTGCTGAGCGGACAGCACCTCGCGTTCAACACACGTGCAGTGCGGGTGGCGTCTCCTCCGTCTTGATCCAGCAAGGAGGAAGGAGAGGTTGAGGAAGACAGCTCCACCGGCAGCCTGACGGCGTGGTGATGGTGGAGAAGCGATACTCGGCGAGGGCCGCCAAGCACACAGCGGAGGAGGAGAGGTGTTGGGGAGGGAGGGCTGCGCCTTGGCTTGTGGTGCGCTGCCTCCCTCACCCCTCTATTTATAGGGGAAGGGAGAAGGGGCGGCCCTCTAGATCCATCTAGAGGCGGCGACAGGGGAGGGACTTGCCCCCAAGCAGGGGCGCCCCTCTAGGGTTCCCCCTCAACCCTAGGCGCAAGGGCCCAAGGGAGGTGCGCCCAGCCCACCGGGGCTGGCTTACTCCCCACGCAGCCCAAGTGGCCCCCGGGAGGTGGCCCCTCTCGGTGGACCCGGAACCCTTCCTGGCCCGGTACAATCCGGTATGCCCCAAACTTTCCGGTGTCCTTTTAACAACTTCCCATATATAAATCTTTACCTCCGGACCCTTCCGAACTCCTCGTGATGTCAGGGATCTCATCAGGGACTCGAACAACATTCGGTAGTCACATACTAGTCTTCCTAATAACCCTAGCGTCACCGAACCTTAAGTGTGTAGACCCTACGGGTTCGGGAACCTTGAACATGACCGAGGCGACTCTCGGGCAATCACCAACAGCGAGTCTGGATACCCATGTTGGCTCCCACATGCTCCTCGATGATTTCATCGGTTGAACCACGATGTCGAGATTGATCAAACCACATATACAATTCCCTTTGTCGATCGATGCGTTACTTGCGAGACTCGATCGTCGGTATCCCAATACCTTGTTCGGTCTCGTTACGAAAAGTCACTTTACTCGTCCGTAATGCATGATCCATGGCCAACACCTTGGTCACCTTGAGCTCATTATGATGATGCATTACCGAGTGGGCGAGAGATACCTCTCCGTCATGCGGAGTGACAAATCCTAGGCTCGATCCGTGTCAACCCAACAGATACTTTCGGAGATACCTGTAATGCACCTTTATAGTCACCCGATTCGTTGTGGCGTTTGATACACCAAAGGCACTCCTCGATATCCGGGAGTTACGATCTCATGGTCGAAGGAAGAGATACTTGACATTGGCAAAGCTCTAGGAAGCGAACTACGATCTTTTATGCTATGCTTAGGATTGGGTCTTGTCCATCACATCATTCTCCTAATGATGTGATCCCATTATCAACGACATCCAATGTCCATAGTCAGAAACCATGACCATCTGTTGATCTGTGAGCTAGTCAACTAGAGGCTCACTAGGGACATATTGTGGTCTATGTGTTCACACGTGTATTACGATTTCCGGATAATACTGATTATAGCATGAACAAAAGACAATTATCATGAACATTGAAATATAATAATACTTTTATTATTGCCTCTAGGGCATATTTCCAACAATTATTTCTCTGATCATTCCATTACGAATCGTCGTGATGCCCCATTATCGAGATTACACTGCTTGAGATGCAACTGGTCGAGTGGCGAAATAGGCGATTGAACTCCTTCCCCTTGATATCAAGTTTGAGGCAAAGAAAGCCATTAAGTCCCAAGCAGTAGCAAATTTCCTTGCCGAGTGGATTGAACAACAGCAGCCGACTCAAGTTCACTCGAACCTTTGGACCATGTTCTTTGCGGTTCTAAGATGTTGAATGGTTCCGTATTTGGGGTAGTATTGGTTTCCCCGAGAGATAACCTCGGATATGTGCTCCAGATTCACTTTGATTCCTCCAACAATGAAGCAAAATCTGGCGCTTTTGTATGGGTTGCGCATGGCCATTTCACTTTCGGCGTCCGTCGCCTTATGGTTTATGGCGACTCAGATTTGGTGGTCAATCGGTGATGAAGGAGTGGGGCGTTAAAGCCCAGCCATGATTGGATCTTGCAATGCGGAGAAAGCGAAAAAAAAATTTGAAGGGTTAGCGCTCCATCATATACCCCGATGAAGAATCAAGCGGTGATGATTTGGCGAAGATAGGTTCCAAGAAAAAGCCATTCCCGGTGATGTGTTCTTGGAGCATATCCATACTCCATCGATTAAAGAAGATCCTTTTCTTGAAGAAGCTCCGCAGCCTAAAAGTGTCACAGATCCGATTGAAGTTGAAGTTCGGCGATGGTCGACCTGATCATGGGCGTTAGTGATCACTCCCGATTGGACAGTGCCGTATATCGCGTATATCTTAAGGAAAGAGCTCCCAGAGGATGCAGAAGAGGCTCGACAGACCGTCCGCCGATCTAATGCCTTTACCGTGATAAGGGGACAGTTGTACAAAGAAAGCGCGACTGGAGTCGGTCACAAGTGTATAATGCCAGAAGAAGGTCGGATAATCCTTGACGATATCCATTCGGGGACCTGTGGCCATCATGCGTCCTCTGGGACCATCGTGGCTAAAGCATACCGAGCGGGATTTTACTGGCCAAGAGCGAACGAAATGGCAAAGGAGATAGTCGACAAGTGTGAAGGATGTCAATTTTACTCCAACATGTCACACAAGCCCGCCTCAGCCTTGAAGACCATTCCACTCGTCTGGCCTTTCGCTGTATGGGGATTGGATATGGTTGGACCACTGAGAACAGGAAGAAGCGGCTTCACTCATGTGCTGGTAGTAGTCGACAAGTTCACCAAGTGGATTGAGGCTAAACCCATCAAGAATCTTGATGTCGGCACTGCTGTCAGCTTCATCAGGGAGTTGATATTCAGATATGGAGTTCCACACAACATCATCATTGACAATGGGTCAAACTTTGATTCCGAGGAATTCAGGGCCTTCTGCACATCTCAGGGCACATGAGTCGACTATGCTTCAGTCGCTCACCCTCAGTCGAATGGACAGGCAGAACGAGCAAATGGCTTAATTCTCAAAGGGTTGAAACCCCGATTGATGCGCGATCTCAAGCACGCAGCTGGCGCATGGGTCGACGAACTTCCGTCAGTACTTTGGGGATTAAGGACCACACCTAACTGGTCGACTGGGAGAACTCCGTTCTTTTTGGTCTACGGAGCTGAAGCAGTCTTGCCGAGTGACCTGCTTCACAATGCACCTCGAGTCAAACTCTACACCAAAGCTGAAGTAGAGCAAGCCCGGCAGGACGTAGTCGACCTTCTAGAAGAAGAAAGGGAGATGACCTTGATCCGATCGACCATTTATCAGCAGGACTTGCATCGCTTCCATGCCAAAAACGTGAAGAGTCGAGCCTTTCAGGAAGGAGATTTGGTTCTCCGAGTGGATCAGCAGAAGCCACACAAGCTTGCTCCTACTTGGGAAGGCCCCTTCATCGTCACCAAGGTTCTCCACAATGGAGCATACCGTCTTTACAATGTCGAGCACCAGATCGGCGAGCCCCGAAACTTGGAGCAGCGGAGCTGCTCCGCCCCTTTTATACTTAAGTATGCACTCGGATGAGATGTAATAAAAGTACTTCTGTTGTTCATTTTTCAAAGACGATAGTGTTATAACTTTCCCAGTGATTATTGTTACTTTTGTTCACATAAAGGTCCCCCAGTGGGTGGCTTAGCTGCGAATCCGTTTCGCCTAAGTTTGTAAAACAAATCCTTGACGAGTGGTGAGCCAGCCTCACACTCGGAGGCTTAGCTGTGAATCCGTTTCACCTAAGTTCAACAAAATCCTACCGAGTGGTGAGCCAGCCTCCCACTCGGGGGCTTAGCTGCAGTCCAAGTACTCGCCTAAGTTCAACAAAATCCTACCGAGTGGTGAGCCAGCCTTCCACTCGGGGGCTTAGCTGCAGTCCAAGTACTCGCCTAAGTTTAAACGAAATCCTACCGAGTGGTGAGCCAGCCTCCCACTCGGGGGCTTAGCTGCAGTCCAAGTACTCGCCTAAGTTTAAACGAAATCCTACCGAGTGGTGAGCCAGCCTCCCACTCGGGGCTTAACTGCAGACATAGCGCTCGCCTAAGTACAAATACAACATGCGCTCCATAAGGAGGCGAGTCTTGGTCATTGCTACCCTCTCCTTCGAAACTCGCCAAATATAACGTGTTAGCCATAGGGAGGGCCGAAGTCTGGTCATTGCTACCCTCTCCTTCGAGCCACTCCACAAATACAATGTGCGCTCTGCAAGGAGGACGAGGTGCAGGTCGACTGCTACCCTCTCCTTCTGATCTACGCCACAAATACAACATGCGCTCCGCAAGGAGGACGAGGTGCAGGCCGACTGCTACCCTCTCCTTCCGAGCTATGCCACAAATACAACGTGCGCTCCGCAAGGGGGACGAGGTACAGGTCGACTACTACCTTCTCCTTCCGAGCTACACCATAAATACAACGTGCGACCCTCAAGAAGGACGAGGTGCAGGTCGACTGATACCTTCTTCTTCAGAGCTACGCCACAGAAATCCTACCGAGTGGAGAGCAGACCTCCCACTCGGGGGCTTAGCTGCAGCCCAGTGCTCGCCTAAGTTTTTGAAAATCCTACCGAGTGGAGAGCAGACCTCCTACTCGGGGGCTTAGCTGCAGCCCAGTGCTCGCCTAAGTTTTTGAAAATCCTCTCGAGTGGAGAGCGAGACCTCCCACTCGGGGCTTAGCTGCAGATCCGGTGCTCGCCTAAGTTTTTGAAAATCCTACCGAGTGGAGAGCAAGCTTTCCACTCGGGGCTTTCTACGCCCGGCCTTGACCTAAGAATGACGAGTCTACAGTCAATTGCAATCTGTGCTTCATCCTTCCCTGCAAAAGAGCATCTCAAACACCAGCATATAGACCGACCGAAAGACGATGTTCGTTCGGAGGCAGATGCAAACATATTCAATGTCAAATCCAAGTTCAGATAATGTCTTACGGAACCAGAAGTGCTCAGGCACTAGGCCTATTAAAGTTTATCGATTACAAAAACCACTCGGCATACCGAGGCAAATTTAAAGCATCAAGCATAGAAGTTTTTTACCCCTCCGGTGGAGGGCTGGAAGGCGCAACGAACTCGTCCAGGTCGATTCCATCTGTGATCCGAGTGGCAGCAGCGATGAAGGTCTCCATGAAGGATCGGAAGTCATGCTTCTTGGTATTGGCCACCTTGAGAGCTGCCAGCTTGTCCTCTCGCGCGTCCTTGCAGTGAACACGGACCAGAGATAGAGCAACGTCGGCACCGCACCTAGCAGAAGACTTCTTCCATTCTTGCACTCGACTTGGAACTTCGTTCAGTCGAGTCATCAGAGACTCAAGGTCATTCTGAAGTGTTTCTCCTGACCAGAGTGTTGTGTCGATGCGTGAAGTTGCAACCTTTAGCCTTGCAAGATAGTCGACAACAGCAGCAATGCGAGACTCGAGTCGGAGCACATTCATGGCGGCTTCATCCTTCACAGGAGAGTTGATGGGATCTAGGCTTGTCTCCAGTCGACCAGTCTCCTCCTCAAAGTTCTGGCAGAACTCTGTAGACACAACCCCAAAGTTAAGGCAGTAGTTTGGTGGCAAGACCATGTCGGCGTTCTGGGAACGGGGGTCCCCAGACTTGCCTGCCTGCGGCCCGTGGCATGGCTCAAAAGGGGGCCCAGCATGGACCATCTTCATCTACACAAGCTCAAGACCCTCGCGAGGGGCCAAGCCTCGCGGGGCGGACAACAAGGAGCTTCCTCAGGCGCGGCCTCATCAGGCTGGCTCACGAGGAGGCGGAGAGTTCAAGGCGGGGTACCTCGCGAGGTGTCCATGACGCAAGCCATGACGACCAAGGGCGCCATTCGGGTGCCAGCCCGCGCAGTGTCCTCCTTTCCTCTTTGGTGCAAAGGGATCAAGCGCAGGCGAGAGCATCAAGCAAAGGCGTCCATTTGGGTGCAACGAGACCAAGACCAGCCCAACGGCAGGAAGGAAGCCGTTGTGGAGCCCAAGCAGGTGTCACCACCAGAGCCTTTGACAGGAGAGGACCAACTTTAGTTAGGATAAGTGTACCCAATGTCCCCGTTCAAAATGGCCAATTGTTGGCGCCCTTCCCGCTCAATATTTGGGAAGAGGCCCAGGGCCTTTGCCTATAAATAGGACTAGCCACCCCCAGGGTAGAGGCATCTGAATCCTAGCCAAGAAACCAGTAGAGAGAGCGACTGAACTCCTCCAAGCAGTTCATCGTCCCAACCAAGAACAGACCCTCGCGAGGTTGTTCTTCCTTGTATTGTTCATCATCAGCCCAAGAGGCAATCCACCACACCACACACTGGAGTAGGGTATTAGACCGTGATGGTGGCACGAACGATATAAACCACATGTCTCTTGTGTTGTTCCTTCCGTAGTTTAGATCTTAGCGGTGAGGAACAGTAGGTAGAGGCGAAATCTCCACGTGCACCCCAGTGTTGAACCTCAAGGTCTGCCGAACCCGAAATCCGACATTTAGCGCGCCCGGTAGGGTGCGCCGAATTAAATCTCCGTCGCCTTGTTCTTCCCGACCATCGCATCCATGTTCGGCGCTGTCGGGCCCATACGGGCGGCGCCCTCGCTTCTGTGTCGCCCAGACGAGTTCGTCGTGGGCGCCCTCGTCGTTCCCCGTCACCTGCCGCCAACGCCGCCACCGGCCCGGCGGGGAACGAGCAACAAGCATCATCCCAGCATCCCTCCGTGGCCTCTTGGGAAGAGCCACGCGGCCTCTTCCTCGCCCACCACGCCGCGCCGGCCTCCCCGGTCGTCGCGGCCCTCTGGCGGCTTCGCGGCGCCGCCCTCGATCCCGCGTCAAGCCATTACGTCCGCCCGGGTGGCGCCGCCTCCAGCGGCGGGGCTCCCAAAACGGTCGAGCCACAGGCGAGCTGGCCTTGGCTCGGAGGACCACCCCTCCAACTCGGCTGCTTTCAGGTGCGCTCCCCATCTTGTGCACCCCACCATCTGCCAGTGGCTGTCACGGAGACTCTCATCGGCAATGGCCTCGAGCCTCAGCGTGCTCTCAGTTGAGGCCTTCAACCTCCTCTGCATACCCCGAGAGCGGCTGCAGCCCACCCGGCCCTTCTCGGGCGTTGGGGGCGGGTCGTCCAGCTCCTTAGGACAGATCCAGCTCCCAGTAACCTTTGGCACCTATGACAATTTCTGCACGGAGCTGGTCGATTTCGATATCGCCCCCATCGGCCTCCCCTACAACGCCATCCTCGGCTATCCAGCATTGGCCCAATTCATGGCCGCGACTCACCCGGCATACAACCTTATGAAAATTCCCGGGAGTAGCGATGTCCTCACCGTGCCTAGGGACGCCGGGGATGCGCTGCGAGCGCTCAAGCTCGCCTTCAAGACAGCGGCGTCAGCACAACCCGCCGACGCGGGGACCCCCGAGCCCAAGGGGGCTGCGCCAACCAAGAAGAAATAGTTGTTCACCCAAGACAAGGCTGAGACCAAGTAGATACCTGTCGACAAAGACGGGTCCACTGGCTTCACTTTCACTATAGGCGCCAACCTCGACCCCGAGCAGGAGGAGGCCCTGGTCAAGTTCCTGCGTGCAAACAAGAAGGTATTTGCCTGGGAGCCTGATCAGTTGGCAGGGATCCCACCGGCGTGTCGAACACCACCTCAGCGTGTGCTAGCGTGCGCCCGTGAAGCGCGCGGCGGCGATCCATTAAAAAGCGAGGCCTTCATCGTCCGGAGACCCGCAAGCTAGAAGCTGCGGGGTCGTCAGCGAGTCCGATATCGATTGGTTGGCCAACCACGTGGTTGTGCCAAAGAAGGAGGAAGGGCGCATGTGTCGACTTCACCAACCTCAACAAAGCATGCCCGCAAGATCCGTTCCCGCTCCCTCGCATCGATCAGATCGTCGATTCTACCGCTGAGTGTGACCTGTTATGCTTCTTGGATGCCTTTTCCGGGTATCACCAGATCAAAATGGCGGTGGAAGACGTGGAGAAGACGGCCTTCCTAACCCTGTGTGGGGTGTACTACTACACATGCATGCCGTTCGGACTGCGCAACGCGGGGGCAACCTTTCAACGGGTCATGCACATCACCTTGGGCCCGCATCTCGGGAAGAATGTGGAAGCTTACGTCGACGACATTGTGGTGAAGTCTCACGAGGCCAAGACCCTGATACAAGACCTGGAGGAAACCTTCGCGAACCTCAACGCGGTGAGCTCTTGGCTCAACCGGAGAAGTGTGTGTTTGGAGTCCCCTCGGGCAAGCTCTTGGGCTTCCTCGTGTCCCACCGAGGCATCGAGGCCAACCCAGAAAAGGTCAAGGCAGTCGAGGACATGAGTCCGCCAAAGACCCTCAGAGAGATCCAGAAGCTCACTGGGCGCGTGACTACGCTAGGGCGCTTCATCTCCAGGTTAGGGGAGCGAGCGCTGCCTTTCTTCCAGCTGATGAAGAAAAAGGGGCCCTTTGAATGGACTGAAGAGGCCAACAAGGCGTTCCAAGATCTCAAGAGAATACCTAACCAGCCCTCCGGTGATGGTGGCTCCACGCCCTCAAGAGCCCCTGGTGCTCTACCTCGCCACCACTCCCTATTCCGCCAGCGCAGCCCTAGTGGCAGTTAGGGAGGAGCACCGGACCAAAGCTGCGGCAGCTACCCGTGTCAAGGAAAAGCAGGACCAAGAAGGACTCGCTGAGATCACCACCACGGCTGAGAAGGATCAGCCGCCGCAGGGGAGTGCACTGGGAACAGAAGAGGCCCTTCCCCCAGGCAACAAGCTTCTAGAGGCTCCACCGCCTCAGGAGGCGCCACGGCCTCCGGAGGATGCCACCAGCACCGACGCTCCAAGCCTCATCGAGCACCGGTGTGCCATCGGCCGCGGTGTTGCGGGATCACGAGCCGCGGTACCCATGCCACAGAAACTCCTCCTCGCGCTACTGGTGGCCTCGGGCAAGTTGCGGCACTACTTTCAGGGTCACCCTATCAAGGTTGTCTCAGCATACCCCTTGGAAAGGGTGCTCAGGAGCCCTAACTCAGCCGGAAGGGTCGCTTGAGTGGAACATTGAGCGCAAGCGTTTCAGCTCGAATTCAGCTGTGAGTCATCAAGGGGGCAGCTAGCGGATTTCGTGGCGAATGGACGGAGGCGCCCGGGCCTCAAGGCCGGCGAGATCGATCCCTCTCCCGAGAAGCGGCGCTGAAGGCTGGGCCATGTACTTGAAGGCGTTCTCCGGGCATGGCTGGGGTGGCCTTGGTGCTCATATCTCCCACACAGGACAAGCTCTATTACGCCGTGCAGCTCTGTTTCCAGCAAGGCGAAAAGGTCTCCAGTAACATAGCGGAGTATGAAGGTCTAATAGCAGGCTTGAAGGCCGCGGCTGCCCTAGGGGTAAAGTGCCTTACCATCAAGGGCGATTCGCCGCTCCTCGTCAATTTCTCCAACAAAGTGTACGAGCCAAAAGATGAGCACATGGAGGCCTACCTTGCGGAGGTCCGCAGGATGGAAAAGCAGTTCTGGGGGTTGGAGTTGCAGCATGTGCCCCGTGGCACCAATCAGGAGGCCGATGACATCACCAAACGAGCATCCAGGCGGTTACCTCAGGAGCCTGGCGTCTTCGAGGAGCGGCTCTTCAATCCCTCGGCCATACTATCACTATCAAACACGGCGCAGCCTCGGGAGAGCTCCCCGGCCACCTGCCTCGGGGCCCGGTGCGTGGCCCGGCCTCGAGAACGCGCTGCTCGGCAGCGGAACCTCGGGAGAGTCTTTGGATCACCGAGCTCGAAGTTACTTAACACAAGGGACCTGCCGGAGAAGGAGGAGGAAGCGAGCGTGTGGCGCGGCAAGCTACAACATCTTGCATCGAGGATGGAAGCTCTCTAGGAAGCGACCAAGCGATGTGTCCTTACGCTGCATCCCGAGGAGCAAGGGAAGGCTGGCTGGCGATATACGATGGAGAGCTGTGGGCATCATTCATCATCGCGGACCCTCGTCGGCCAGGCGTTCCGCAGCGGTTTCTATTGGCCTACTGCGCTCAATGACGCTGTCGAGCTAGTGAAGGCTTGCGAAGCCTGCCAATTCCATGCCAAGAAGATCCATCAGCCGGCAGGAGGTCTGCAAACTATACCCCTCATGTGGCCATCCATGATGCGGGGCACAGATATCTGGGCCCGTTTCCTCGGCGCCGAGGCTATCGCTACCTCTACGTCGCCGTGGACAAGTTCACCAAGTGGGCTGAAGTAGAAGCCGTCCGCACCATCCCTGCTGGTTCAGCAGTCAAGTTCATCAAGGGCATCGTGAGCCGGTTCGAGGTGCCAAACCGCATCATCACCGACAACGGTTCGCAGTTCACCAGTAACCTCTTCAAAACATATTGTGCTAACCTTGGAATGCAGATATGCTACGCTTCGGTGGCGCATCCCCGAAGCAACGGCCAGGCCGAGCGGGCCAACGCAGAAGTCCTGAGGGGCCTCAAGACCAGAACATTCAAGAAGAAACTGGAGGCTTGCAGCAAAGGTTGGTACCATGAGCTTCAGTCCGTGTTGTGGTCCATCCGCACAACCGCGACCAAGCCAACTGGGGAGACCCCGTTCTTCCTGGTCTATGGAGCCGAAGCGGTCCTCCCTCACGAGTCGAGCGTTGTTCCGCACGTGGTCTGGCGTTCGGCGAGTCTGACGGGGCGCCATGCGAAGGTGGACCTCGTCTTTGGGGAGGCGTCGGAGAAGCCGCGTTGCGAGAGGCAAGATACCAACAAGCACTGCGGCGATACCACTGCAACATCCGCCCCAGAACCCTTGAGGTAGGGGACCTCGTACTCAGGCGGGTTCTCTCCAGGGAGGGACTGCATAAGCTCTCTCCCATGTGGGAGGGCCCGTTCAAGGTTGTTCATGTTTCCAGGCCCGGCTCCGCACGCTTGGAGACTCAGGAGGGGGTGCCAGTCCAGAATGCGTGGAACATCCGGCACCTTGGAGGTTTTACCACGAAAAGGCCCGAGCACATGAAGAAGGCGAATGCCCGTGAAGCTTATCTTTTGGAAAGGCCCAGGCACATGAAGAAGGCGAATGCTGTGAAGCTTATCTTTTGGAAAAGGCCCAGAGCCTGTGAAGAAGGCAAATGCCTGTGAAGCTTATCTTTTTGGAAAAGGCCCAGAGCCTGTGAAGAAGGTGAATGCCTGTGAAGCTGATGCGTTGTGGGAAGGCCCAGAGCCTGTGAAGAAGGCGAATGCCTATGAAGCTGATGCGTTTTGAGAAAGGCCCGGAGCCTGTGAAGAGGGCCAATGCCCGTGAAGCTTGCTTCCCCCAAGAAAGGCCCGGAGCCTGTGAAGAGGGCCAATGCCCGTGAAGCTTGTTTCACCCAAGAAAGGCCTGGAGCCTGTGAAGAAGGCCAACGCCTGTGAAGCTCGCTGCCTGTGACACTCTCACGTAATAATGAGTTGGGGTTGTACCGCCCGGAGTCTCGAGGCCCCGGCCTCGGGCCAGGGGCTCCCTCCCACGCCCAGTGGCAGCACTTAGCTTTGCGCTAGTGAGAAGACGTCGAAGACTAGATTAGGTACCGGACGTGGCTTTTTCATTTGCTTTCTACAGTTGGCTTGTTCATTCTCATTTGAAGTTTTATTGAAGCTGTTGCCGCCTTTGGCCTGTGGCTCTTCGACTTTTCGCTCTCCTGCCTCGATTTCTCTCGCACAAGGTCTCACGAGGGAGCAGCCTGAACTCCCTCGCGAGTGTTTTCTGCCCTTATCGTTCAAGGTTTCCCTACCTGGGTCCACTACAGGAGCACCCCTCCAGTCCGTGCGTCACGGGCACCGCGACACGAATGCAGGACCTGGGTCGGTCGCCCCCACGGCTGAGGCTGGGAACTACCTACGCGCAGGTGTGCGGCCAGAAGGCACAATACCCAAATACCGGAAACAGTGCGATGATTAACAACGGTACCCAAACACGCCCCCACGGGCCCCCACACTACTGTCTTTTTACGCAGGAAAACGGGAAAGAAAGAACAAATTAGGCGCGGCTCGCCCTACACCGTCCCTCAGGGAAGACTCGAGCCGTCTCCGGGGCTTAGGCGGTCTCCCTCTCGCACTTCACCGAGGCGCGACGGCGGGCAGACCTGCTACCACCCTCCAAGCAGGCACGACGGCGTGGAGGCTGGCCGCGGTCGCTGCTAGAAGAGTCGCTGCCCGAAGAAGAACCAGTGAAGCTCGAGGAACCCTGGGCGCTGCCAACCACGCGCGCGCTGTCTTCTCCTTCCTCGCCGGGGCTGGGTCCCCGGCCACGGTCGTCGTCTTCAGGGCAGCACCCTGCTCGGCGACCATCTTCCCCAAACACCCTCACGTAGACGGTGGCATCGCCGTCGAACTTGAAGTGTAGGGTGCACCGATGGCTCAGGCCACACGCGTGGGAAAACGTCTGCCAGCCGCGGGTCAAGGCCGGACTCATGACTGCGGAGACCTCCTTGACGGAGCCATGAAGAAGAAGGAGAAGCAAGAGGGGACAGATTGGAAGGGCACGCGACGTGCCATACTTAAAGCCAGAGGAGGCCAACCGCCGACCTCCACGATCGCAGGTAATCATGACCCGCTGTGCATGCAGGGACTTGTCAATTCGTGCAGTTGCCGAGGCGTCATGGGGAAGTGGAGACGCCCGTGTCCAATCAGCTGCCACGCAGCGCCCAAGGCTGCAGGCTGTTAGGGCCCTTGGCGCCGCAGACTTGCCCTTCGCCTCTGCTCGGCCAAGTCGAAGCGCGCCTTGGGCCGGGGCTCTGTCGGCATGCAGGGCAGGGGTCCCGGACTTGCACTGCGGCCATGGCGTGGCTCAAAAGTGGGCCAGCAAGGCCCATCTTCATCTACACAAGCTCAAGACCCTCGCGAGGGCCAAGCCTCATGAGGCGGACGACAAGGAGCTTCCTCGGTAGCGGCCTCATCGGTGGCTCACGAGGCGGAGAGTTCAAGCGGGGGTACCTCGCGAGGTGTCCATGACGCAAGCCATGGCGACCAAGGCGCCAGATCGGGCGCCAGCCAAGACAAGTGTCCTCCTTTCCTCTTTGGTGCAAAGGAGCAAGTGCAAAGAGAGCATCAAGCAAAAGCGTCCATTTGATTACGAGACCAAGACCAGCCCAGCGGCAGAAGGAAGTCGTTGTGGAGCCCAAGCAAGCGTCACCACGAGCCTTTGACAAAGCGAGGACCAACTTTAGTCGAGGATAAGTGTACCCGATGTTCCCCTTCAAAATGGCCAATTGTTGGCGCCCTTCCGCTCAATATTTGGGAAGAGGCCGGGGCCTTTGCCTATAAATAGGACTAGCCACCCCGGGGTAGAGGCATCTCAATCCTAGCCAAGAAACCAAGAGAGAAGCGATGAACTCCTCCGAGCAGTTCATCGTCCCAGCCAAACAGACCCTCGAGGCTGTTCTTCCTTACGTTGTTCATCATCAGCCCAGAGGCAATCCACCACACCACCTTTGGGTAGGGTATTACACCGAGATGGTGGCCTGAACCAGTATAAACCTGTGTCTCTTGTGTTGTTCCTTCCGTAGTTTAGATCTTAGCGAGGCGGTGAGGAACAGGTAGGTAGAGGGCGAAATCTCCATGCGCACCCCAGTGTTCGAACCTCAAGGGTCTGCCGGAACCCGAAATCTGAGAGACCATAATTAAAAAGCCTGTCGGATACAAAGGGTTACCTTCGAGCATGAGGAATAGCTTCTTGGTGAGTCCTTCCAGATAAGCCTCCAGATCATTCTTCTTTCCCACCAATTCGCTGGCCTTGTCACTCAAGGCAATCTTGTCATCCTTCAGTCGACTGACTTCCTTGTTGGCCGCATCAAGAGCAGCTTTCAGATTGGTATTCTCTTATTCAAGCTTGCTGATTGAAGCCAGCTTTTCTTCTGCGAGCTTGGTCTTCTCTGAAGCTGCTTTCTGCGCCTCAGCGAGGTCAAGATCCTTCTTCTTCAGAGAATCCCTTAGTTTATCTGCAAAATCACAGTGAGATCAGACTCAGGAATGGACAAGAAACAAAGGCAGTCATCAAGGCTCTCACCAAACATACCTTTTGCCTCCTCCTTCGCCTTTGTGAAGTTCTCTGGACAAGCTTCAGATCAAGTTTGAGCTGGATATGCTTGTTCTCCAACTCAGTATAACGAGCTGCAAGCTCGCAAGATTCTGAAGGACCAATGGACAAGCGTCAAAAATGGGTCACTTCAGGTGACTAAGAGAAAATCGTAGTATTTCTAAGACTACGGCCGAATCAAAAATTCAAGCTGTAGTCTCGGGGACTACACCGATTAGGCACTCAGCGTGCCCCCACTAGTTCTATCAGCTAGAGTCGATCAGTCGACCAAAAAAGACAGAAAGGCTAACCACCAGCAGTTAACCACAGTTTCAAAAAAACGAGAAGTGCTCTTCAGACCATAGTCAAGTGCCAGCAGTCGACCACAGTCTCGGGGACTACACCCAGTGGGTGCACTCAGCATGCCCCCACCGGTTCTACGATTCCATTCGACCAGATCGAGTGAGAAAAAAGTTTAAGACATAAAGACTATGGTCGACTGCCAGCATTCCACCATAGCCTTGGGGGCTACACCCAGTGGGTGCACTCAACGTGCCCCGGTGTACGACAGTCTTCAGAAAAGTTTTTCAGATATCATATCCTAACAGAACAGGCGGTGATTGACTAACCTGAACATTACTCTGAAGGGCTGAACTGGCGTCGTAAGCTACTTGACTGGCGTCTCAGATCGCCTTCACTTGCTCCATCATGACCCCCGCCTGGTGTATGGCTTCTTTAGCAGCACTTGCTTGGTCCTCTGGGACGTGGTGGGTGGAGAAAAGTGAAGGTTGATCAGCACTTTCGGCATTTAAGGGCGAGCACTCGTCGCCGGCACCGCAAAGGATCTGATAGGGCCGAGTGGCGTTGTCCCCTCCGCAACAAGCGTCTCGGTCTTGATACAACTGAGCTGTCTTGCCCGTGACGCCCTCCTATTCCTCCTCTGCCTCAGTGGTTCCTCGTCATCATCATCAGGAAGATCAATGATGATATTAGGTGGAGCTGCAGAAAAGATTCAAAGTTAAAAGTGAAGATCATACTGACTGAAAACAAAACTACAAAGGTCATACCAGGGTTGGAAGTGACTGCATCCTCCATTTCTTGATCGTCAAGTCTGGTCGAGGTGTCAGAAGTAGCAGCACTATAGTTTCAGAAATCAGTCGGTCAGCTAACGAATCGACCAAGAGTAAATCCATGAGAAACAAGAAGACACAAGTTACGTCATTACCCAGAAATAGTGGGAATCACCATCTTCATCTTCGGCAAGGCCTTCGTCGGCTTTGACGGCGCCACTCGAGATTGCTTCAGCGCTTTCTCAGTCGGCACGGGAGAGGTCGTCCGAGGACGCTTGGTCGACTGCACAACAGGCGCGACCCCCTTGCCGCGCTTGACTGCAGGGTCATGGGTAAGCTTGGATCTTCTTTCAGAACGGGGAGGCGCGACTTCCTCCTCCTCTTCCTCCTCCTCTTCCTCATCGGAGCTAGCATCTTCATCACCCTCATCGCCATCCGACTCCCACTCCTCTTGACTTTCACCTCCACTTCCTTCCTCCTCCTCGGTCTGTGCTTGCGCCCCGTTGGGCATCGAATACAACTCAGTGGTAGCTTGGAAGACAACAAAGCAAGACGAAGGTCAATCGACCGATTTGCAGTGAAACAGAATGAATGAAACAGGATCACAATCGGAGATAAGTGGTCGTACCTTGTCTGGTTCGTAAGTATGGCCGAGTGGTGGGATCCTCCTAGCCCCACGAGGATTATCTTTGTTCCCTGTGATGGCAGTCATCCACCTCTCCAGTGTGGCGTCGCTGACCGCCTCTGGATGGACCCGAGTGGTGTCTTCAGTACCACAGTACAGCCATATCGGGTGGCCTCGGTATTGGAGTGGCTGAATACACCGTCGAAGGAAAACCTCCAGAAGATCCATGCCAGTCACTCCGTCCCGAATGAGCTGGACTACATGTTCCATCAACATTTTAACCTGAGCCTTCTCCTCCGGAAGCACCTTCAAAGAAGACAGCTTGTTCACTCGGTCCATGGAGAACAGAGGGAGGCCAATCGACTGCCCTGGCGTGGACTCATCTTGGCAGTAGAACCAGGTCGACTGCCACCCTCTAACTGACTCGGGAAGGGTCATGGCTGGAAAGGCACTCTTGCTCCTCATCTGAACCCCAAGACCCCCACACATCTAGATTACTTGGGTCTTCTCGTAATTCGGACTAGCCCTTTTCACCGTCTGAGAACGACAAGTGAATATGTGTGTCAAAACCGGTGGATCTCGGGTAGGGGGTCCCGAACTGTGCGTCTAGGCGGATGGTAACAGGAGACGAGGGACATGATGTTTTACCCAGGTTCGGGCCCTCTTGATGGAGGTAAAACCCTACGTCCTGCTTGATTAATATTGATGATATGGGTAGTACAAGAGTGGATCTACCACGAGATCAAGGAGGCTAAACCCTAGAAGCTAGCCTATGGTATGATTGTTGTAATGGAGGTTATGTCCTACGGACTAAAGCCCTCCGGTTTATATAGACAACGGAGAGGGCTAGGGTTACACAGAGACGGTTACGATGGTAGGAGATCTACATATCCATATCGCCAAGCTTGCCTTCCACGCCAAGGAAAGTCCCATCCGGACACGGGACGGAGTCTTCAATCTTGTATCTTCGTAGTCTTGGAGTCCGTGGACGATGATAGTCCGCTGTCCGGACACCCCTAGTCTAGGACTCCTCGGTAGCCCTCGAACTCGCTTCAATGACGATGAGTCCGGTCGCATAATGTTCGGCATTGCAAGGCGGGTTCCTCCTCCGAATAATCCAAAGAAGATTGTGAACACCAGGATAGTGTCCGGCTCTGCAAAATAAATTCCACATTCCACCGTAGAGAGAATAAAATGTACACAAGTTCAATCTGCTGACGTATTTTGTGGCATGACGTCACACCACTACCAAGCCTTTACTTGAATCATTTTTTATTATACCACCTCAGCACGTTTAGTGAAGCTGTTTTCTTGGCACGTCTTGTCGAAGCAGAGATCGTGTTCCCCTTATTCCGGGATTCTCATCAATACGGGCGTGGGTAACCCAACCGCGCCCGTCGCCACGCCTCCTCTATCGAAGGCGAATCCCGAACGGTCACGCAGACGGCTCTTGGTATTCCCCCTCTTTATAACAGGACCAAGGCTTGTTTCTTTTCTTCAATCTTCCATCGAATCCTCTCCTTGCTCCAAGTTCCAACACCCAAAGTCCCAGATTCGAGTGCTTCGGACCTTCAACAATGTCCGGCTCCGACCTTCAGGGCCGGTGGATGCCCTCCTCCGTCACGGAGGAGGACGTGCTAAAGCTGCGTGAGGCCAAGTACCTGTCTTACGAGATTTCGCACAGGTTGCCCGCCCAAGGGCAGGCCATACCCACTCCCGAGCCCGGTGAGTACGTCGTCTTCGTATCCCACCTCCATCGGGGTTTAGGCTTCTCAACGGATCCCTTCTGAGAGGGCTCATGTTCTACTACGGGCTGGGTTTTCATGACTTGGCTCCGGAGTCCATCCTCCATATTTCCACATTTATTATCGTCTGCGAAGCCTTCCTCCGCGTCACCCCCCACTTCGGCATGTGGCTGAAGACCTTCAATGTGGAGCCAAGATGATTGGGGCGTCAGCGAGTCTTGTGGCGGCCATAGCGGGAGGACCGATGCCCGTGGCCCGAGGGCTCCTTCAAGAGGATCTCGGCTTGTGGCAGGAGTGGTTCTATATCACCGCTCCGAAGGGCAGCAGGCAAAAGTCGCCGCCTTCATTCCGCCCTGGACCTCCACAACAGTTGATGTCGTGGGTCAACCAAGGGCTTAATTGGGGGCCGTCAAAAGACGTGCCCTATTGTAGGGCCGGATTCGAGACCTCCAAGCGAGGGAGATCGATCTGGTCGTGGTGATGCAGGTCATGCTAATCAGGCGTCTTCTGCCCTGCAAACGCCATCCTCTCCGGTTATGGGAGTTCAATCCGGAGGGACCACGGATTCTCCAATACTTCATGGGTACGACATCCGTGGAGATGTACAAGTTGTTCTTCGGACCGCAGGTGGCGTGTCCGGAATTGACCGAGGATGCAGGCCTAAGCTGCAATCGCCCGGATACTCAGGTAAGCAGCTCAGTGTCCGGACGTACCATTTGTTTGCTTTTCTATAATTCGCCTTTTAACCCGTTATCCTTCATCAGGAGTGGGTAGCGCAAGCAAAGCTGATAAGGTGTCGGCTCCCTCGAGAGACCGCACCGGAGCCCGTGCTGGTCAGAATGTTGGAGGTCGCGCCTTTAGAAGAAGGCGAAGGGGAAAATAGAGGAGCTATCACCTCGCCCAAGGGGGCGCTTGAAGAAGGGGGATCGAGAATCCCTCCCTCCAGGGGGACAAGAGGACCGCCTCCGAAGACCCGGAGGCCAAAGTCTCTAAGCGGGGGAAGAAATCTTCACCAGAGGGTCCTGCGTCCGGGGAGACCCCGGCTGTACTATCTTCTCTAAAGAATCAGCCCTCCAGCGAGCCGTGAGTAGGAAAAGGGGAGTTCATCAATAAGAAAACATCCCTATTTGTGCTTCTGAGGATAACCAAAATTTTTACCTTGTAGTTCGGATCTGCGACCTTCTCAGATGAGCTCATCTTCAGGGGATCTTCGTTCGGAGATGATGGAGAGCGAGACGCCTCCATCTGCTGCGCCGTCGGATAGGGCGGATGAGCCTGAAGTGTCGTCACGGAGGGTATCCCCGACCCCGCAGAGCCGAAGAGTTCGGCGCCGACTAGTGTTCGGCCGGGAGGCTGCAGGATCTGCTTGAGAGGGCGCCCATCTCGTAAGATCACCGCATTGATGAGCATGGTGATTGGAAGGATTTCGTCGAAAGCGGATTGCATAATGCCATCGAGTTTGTGGCGGGGTTTGAGGTGCGTAAAACGACGCACCTTTTGACAGTTTTGCACATGAAAGTGTGCCTGTATAGATAGTAGCCCCGAGACTCGGTAGGTTGTCGAAAGCGGCGTGCCGAGGATCAAAATCGCAGGTATTGAGTGTCGCCTTTCCTATGCGGTGGCGGATAGTCCGGGGCTAGCGGATGATGGAGTTGCCGAATTAATGCGGCAACTCGATGTAGCGGATGCGGACATCATGCTAGTCAACAAGTGGCTTGACGAGTCGCAAGGTAAGTTGTCTCTCCGCAGTCACCTGTTTAAGCGAGTCAAAGCCCACCTCTTACAATTTTTATGCTTGACGCAGATGGTGCTGCTGCTGTGTAGAGCCTTCGGGCAGAACTTTCTCAAGCCAAGGAGCAAGCCAGAAGGAGTGATGTGGCTACCTCGAGGGCGGCCGAAGAGTTAGAAGCCGAAAGGGCTGCACACTGCCGAAGCAGGGAAGAGATGGCCGAATTGGCTGTAAAATTGAAGGATGCTACCGACCGCAATGAGGCTCTTGAAAAGGAGCGCCTATTGGAGCGAGAAGATCTAGGGAAGGCCACCGCCGAGGCCAAGGATGCCCGTTCTGCAATGAGGGCTATGAAGGAGGAGCTGCGTCAGGCCGGAGACATTGTGGCTGGCAAGCCTTTTACGCTCTGTCGCCGGTTCTGGATCAAATTATGCCCAGCTTGGCTAATGGGGGGTCCGGAGGATCCATATATGGACTTAGCGGCAAGTGCGGCGGATGCCGTTGTGCACTTCCGGAGTCAGAAGGATCACAAGACGGAAGAGCTGTTTTGGTCTCAATTCCATAGTCCGGATCATTCACTTCCGCTGACCGATTGGTTGGCTGAATGGGCTGAGCTGAACAGGTTGTCCGGACTTGCCATGACGGATATCGTGACTCATGTCTGGCCAGAGAGGCCCAAGGCGACGAGCTATTTTGGCTTATTGCAGCAATTTCTTGGGGCGGTGCCGCATATCAAGGAGATGAAGCGGTCGTCCTGCATAGAAGGTGCGCGGATGGCCCTTGCCCGTGTGAAGACACATTGGACGGAGATGGATGCCACCGCTGTTGCAACCCGAGGTTCGAGCGAAAGCCGTTACCCGCCGAGCACTATTTTGGGGAAGTTATGCGTGGTGCTCGTGTAATAGAGTCGCAGTGCTCGAAAAATGTCACGTTCAAATGAACGTTGTATTTTGTAAAACAATGGTTATGATGTAATCGCTTTTTATACTTGTGCGTTCCAAGTATGGAAATATCTCCTATGCGGCCGTTTATGTATACGTGTGTATAACCTGAAAGATGGCAGTCTTTGGCTTCAGCCCCCACACACAAGGTGCGGGGGTGTTCGCAAAAATAGCGCATTGTCACTCTTAATCCGACGTCTCGCTCCTATTGAGGAGGTGGTAGCGTAGCAAACGAGGCAACCGGACTATGATGATTTATCACTTTCACTTAGCCATTGGAGTTCGAGGGTGGGGCTATGATATAGCCTCGGGGCACCGCTCTCCGAATTGGGCGTGTGTGCCTGACCGGGAAACGGTCCTTCGTCAAAGCGGGGAATTCTAAACATTCCGGTGGTCGATCGAGTGGTTGACCAGTCTCGTTGTATCATGACACCGGTTTTGGCTTTCTCTCGAGGTGCTTCGCCCGGAATCGGGGCACAATTGCGATAGTTCTCCGGTGCCGTGTTAGCCGATGATACGGAACGTAAGGCAGCAAAACACGAGAGCCGGCAAACCCAACATTTGACCAAAGACATGATTCGAGCTGATGCATATAAGGCCTAACTTCGAGACGCACGAACACTCCCTAAGGTGTTCGGTCTTTATAATGATGGGCGAAACAATGCCCTAAGCCCCTAGTGTCCGTGCACGGCAAGGTCCTCCGACGCGCCGATGCCAAAACGTCGAGCTCCACTCGGTTATAATGAGAAACCGTGGATTATAACAATAAGAGACAAGAAAAAGGTTTACGCAGGTCTTAATCTGAAAAGAATCCTTGCGGCGGGTCCCTACTACACGCTCATGCGCGTGTCTCCGTTGCAGCCGTTATCACGGACGGGTGTGCACATTGTTCATCTGTAAAAAGAGAGGAACTTAGTTTGAAAGGAAATCGTGCGAAAAAAAGTATATGAAAAATATTAAAAAATAAGTAAAGCGGAGTCTATATGAGCTCGTTGTTGCTTATACGCACAGCCCCTTGTGAAGGGGTGTGCGGCTAGGGAGCCCCTAGCTTATTTA